>JAWNMW010000339.1:0-35000 GCA_035043565.1 Drosophila robusta | reverse complement strand
AAGCATCGCATGCGGAGGTGATCGTCTAGCCATCGCATCCGCATAGCTGTTGGCACCGCCTCTTATAACAATTCCTTCTACCATAGCAAGTAGTCTTCTCACGCGCAGAGGGTTTTCTTTATATACAGGGTGTTGGAGTGTGCTGCGGGTTTCTCTGATTCCAGCTTGTTTTATCACTCGATAATAGCCATTTGGCGGTAATATATTTCTCCCACAATTTCGGAGCTAGAGTCACCAAATTTGGCAGACAGTGTTTGGGTGACCTCCTCTTGAGACCGAACTGAAAATTGGCCAAACTTAACCCCGCCCCAACGAAATATAAATATTCTATATTTTTCCAAAATAACAATAATTACTTCTTTGTACTGTGAACCAGTATTACGCAGTCGGATACTTCCGACTGCAACGTTCTTACTTGTTTACTGTTAATATTATTATTAAGTAAGGTATTTATCTTTATGTTTCGAACTGAGTCGCGTTAATATTAAGTTTTTGGTAATTATAATAATTCGCATTTGCAACGGAAGTGGTTTTTTCTTGCACCTCGGATTGTTAGTTTCTACCGATTTAATTAATCGTAAATTCGTTTATTTCGACCTAAAATTAGTATTGTCACTGTGTGATATAATCGGTTGTGTGAAGCACATAGGCGACTCTATTTGACAACTTTTTTTAAAAAAAATTTGTATAAATTGAAATTGACAGCAACAAACTGCAGCGCAAGCATACTGGTTGACTTCTGCAGTTGCATTGCAGTCTGCTAACATTTGGTTTTTGTAAATTTACTCACTGCATATTTATTTTTACATTTCTTACATTAATATTGTTGTTGGTGTTGGTCGGTTCTTTTTTTTACTTATTTTTTTGCTTTTGTTTTGATTTATTTGTGCTTATTTCGGTAGTAGCTGCTGCGCCGCTTTTAATCGTCTAACGTTCTCATTCTATTGTACAAATCAGCATACATTTTGTATTAATTCTTCTGTGTTTATTTTTGTAACACTTTTGTTAAATTTATTTTAAATTTATTTTATAGGATATGATGGGGTTTGTGAGGCAGACTAAGAGCAGATTTGGAAATATTTTCGACCAGTTTAAAAAACTGTTCGGCGGTTTCTCCGCTTTGCACAATGAGTTCAAAGCTATGAAGTTTGACCGAATCTCCGAGACATATAGAGTCAAATTTTAGGCTATCTATTGGCCCTAACGCACTTTCTGTTCCTGAACAATTGTCCACAACATCCTAATTTACAATTAATATATTTTTCTTCCCCTTCTCCCCACTCAAAGACAGAAGTGACAAAAAACACATCGTTTTAATGTTTTCCTTCTAACCCCGAACTTTTATCTGATTCTGAAGTAATTAGCTGTTTTGATACTGCTCAAAATTCAAGTGCTAAACCGGCCAAATGAAATGGTCACTCAACCAAGGCTAAAATGGCTTTTGTAGGTGTTCCACAAAAAAAATAAAATCTTTGTTTCTAGGCTTGCCCCTGATACTACAGCTGATAATATCATGGCCTTTATTCTGGCAAAAAATAAGGCTAATATTAAAAAAAAATTGGAAAAATTTCAATTTGTGCTCATCCGGCCGAACATTTTTGTAATTCAATTCTGGACGGAACACTTAATAATTAAAGAATACACTGCAAAAGAGAAAATCGGTGTCCGAGTGCACTTCAGCCACCTGGTGTTAGTCTACATGAGCCTCTTACGGTCTCTGCTGACACAAAATAACTAAAAGCGACAGCAAAAAAAAGACCGTAGATGTTCTCTGTGCTTGGCTGCGTATTGTCAATTGTCAATAAAATTTTCATCTAAACACCGTTCATAGCAACAGTGTACAGATGCACCCGCCGCAATGTTCCGAAGTCATTTCAACACATTTTTGTAACCTGTCGCTGCCGCTTTCACTGTCGTTCTTTGCAGATCAACGACGAAATAATTTTAAAATGTGTAATCATAGCAACATCACAGATTAACTAGATGTGCATTTCAGTTGCGACGCAACGCAAATTAAATCATCTTTCGATATGTTGTAGACGTGAATGTGAAACACTTGGCAGTAGAAACTGGGTATTATTTAATTTATTAAAATTATAAATATCGATACTATCGACACGAACATCGACTCGGTGTCACGGAGTTTTCACACCAACCCCTGCTTTGCCGGTTGGCGTGCGCCCACAGTGTATGTGGCGATGTTATACGCTTGTTGACCATCCTGGGCTTCTGGTCATACGCAACCCGTTTACATTTAGTGGACAGCGACATTGGATAACTCAAAGTCTTCGTGACTACCCACAGAGACCCAACATCGTGAACTTGGATGCTAAACATGTATGTGTATGTGTATGTGTATGTGTATGTGTATGTGTATGTGTATGTGTATGTGTATGTGTATGTGTATGTGTATGTGTATGTGTATGTGTATGTGTATGTGTATGTGTATGTGTATGTGTATGTGTATGTGTATGTGTATGTGTATGTGTATGTGTATGTGTATGTGTATGTGTATGTGTATGTGTATGTGTATGTGTATGTGTATGTGTATGTGTATGTGTATGTGTATGTGTATGTGTATGTGTATGTGTATGTGTATGTGTATGTGTATGTGTATGTGTATGTGTATGTGTATGTGTATGTGTATGTGTATGTGTATGTGTATGTGTATGTGTATGTGTATGTGTATGTGTATGTGTATGTGTATGTGTATGTGTATGTGTATGTGTATGTGTATGTGTATGTGTATGTGTATGTGTATGTGTATGTGTATGTGTATGTGTATGTGTATGTGTATGTGTATGTGTATGTGTATGTGTATGTGTATGTGTATGTGTATGTGTATGTGTATGTGTATGTGTATGTGTATGTGTATGTGTATGTGTATGTGTATGTGTATGTGTATGTGTATGTGTATGTGTATGTGTATGTGTATGTGTATGTGTATGTGTATGTGTATGTGTATGTGTATGTGTATGTGTATGTGTATGTGTATGTGTATGTGTATGTGTATGTGTATGTGTATGTGTGTGTGTATGTGTATGTGTATGTGTATGTGTATGTGTATGTGTATGTGTGTGTGTATGTGTAAGTGTAAGTGTAAGTGTAAGTGTAAGTGTAAGTGTATGTGCATGTGTATGTGTGTGTCAAGTACTGTTTGGTTCCGCCAGCCCATCTTGTGCTTTGGATGGCGTTTTGTGCAATTCTGGTTACAGCAATGTACTTTTGCTTTTGTGCCTGTATGCTTTCGGAAACAATATTGGTTTGCTGAGCTCATTCTCGTATGGAATTTTATTCTCAATGCGGTCGCTCGAACGTCGTACTCATTGTGTCCAACATGCACAGTGTTCAATATGAAGAGGGGTCGTCGGGGTCGAGGGGTCGAATGCTATCTGGTCGAGGAAATTTATGTGTCTTCCGTTTTGCGGCAATGACAGTTATTTTCTTGACTTCTGTGGGTGCTATATCCTCAGTTTCGAAGTTGTGGTGTCTTCACGAGTGGCTGTCAGGGGAGCTGCTCTGGGCACGTCGGCATTGGTTGGCTTCAAACTTTTCCCAGTACTAGCTTGTATGCGAGTTCAAAAGGTTTCGCATCAGCAACATCGCTTAGTTCCTGGAAGTAGTGGGCTTTACTATTCCTAATTGCTTGTTTTAGGGCTTTCCGCTTGGCACTAAAGTCGTTTGCATGATGCTCATAGTGGTTATGGTGGGGCGACGCTCTCGATCTTTGGATTATTCGTCTTGGTGCATGGCAGTCTCAGCGTGCTTTGGCGATCTCCTTGTTCCACCGGGCTACCCACCGGGATCTGTTTTCACCCTTTCGAGCTTTGGCTATTGAAGCATCGCATGCGGAGGTGATCGTCTAGCCATCGCATCCGCATAGCTGTTGGCACCGCCTCTTATAACAATTCCTTCTACCATAGCAAGTAGTCTTCTCACGCGCAGAGGGTTTTCTTTATATACAGGGTGTTGGAGTGTGCTGCGGGTTTCTCTGATTCCAGCTTGGGTTATCACTCGATAATTGCCATTTGGCGGTAATATATTTCTCCCACAATTTCAGAGCTGGAGTCACCAAATTTGGCAGACAGTGTTTGGGTGACCTCCTCTGAGACCGAACTGAAAATTGGCCAAACTTAACCCCGCCCCAACGAAATATAAATATTCTATATTTTTCCAAAATAACAATAATAACTTCTTTGTACTGTGAACCAGTATTACGCAGTCGGATACTTCCGACTGCAACGTTCTTACTTGTTTACTGTTAATATTATTATTAAGTAAGGTATTTATCTTTATGTTTCGAACTGAGTCGCGTTAATATTAAGTTTTTGGTAATTATAATAATTCGCATTTGCAACGGAAGTGGTTTTTTCTTGCACCTCGGATTGTTAGTTTCTACCGATTTAATTAATCGTAAATTCGTTTATTTCGACCTAAAATTAGTATTGTCACTGTGTGATATAATCGGTTGTGTGAAGCACATAGGCGACTCTATTTGACAACTTTTTTTAAAAAAAATTTGTATAAATTGAAATTGACAGCAACAAACTGCAGCGCAAGCATACTGGTTGACTTCTGCAGTTGCATTGCAGTCTGCTAACATTTGGTTTTTGTAAATTTACTCACTGCATATTTATTTTTACATTTCTTACATTAATATTGTTGTTGGTGTTGGTCGGTTCTTTTTTTTACTTATTTTTTTGCTTTTGTTTTGATTTATTTGTGCTTATTTCGGTAGTAGCTGCTGCGCCGCTTTTAATCGTCTAACGTTCTCATTCTATTGTACAAATCAGCATACATTTTGTATTAATTCTTCTGTGTTTATTTTTGTAACACTTTTGTTAAATTTATTTTAAATTTATTTTATAGGATATGATGGGGTTTGTGAGGCAGACTAAGAGCAGATTTGGAAATATTTTCGACCAGTTTAAAAAACTGTTCGGCGGTTTCTCCGCTTTGCACAATGAGTTCAAAGCTATGAAGTTTGACCGAATCTCCGAGACATATAGAGTCAAATTTTAGGCTATCTATTGGCCCTAACGCACTTTCTGTTCCTAAACAATTGTCCACAACATCCTAATTTACAATTAATATATTTTTCTGCCCCTTCTCCCCACTCAAAGACAGAAGTGACAAAAAACACATCGTTTTAATGTTTTCCTTCTAACCCCGAACTTTTATCTGATTCTGAAGTAATTAGCTGTTTTGATACTGCTCAAAATTCAAGTGCTAAACCGGCCAAATGAAATGGTCACTCAACCAAGGCTAAAATGGCTTTTGTAGGTGTTCCACAAAAAAATAAAATCTTTGTTTAAATCATCTTTCGATATGTTGTAGACGTGAATGTGAAACACTTGGCAGTAGAAACTGGGTATTATTTAATTTATTAAAATTATAAATATCGATACTATCGACACGAACATCGACTCGGTGTCACCGAGTTTTCACACCACTATGAATTAGTTGATAAAATATTGTAGATTTAAACAATTTTTAGTAATTTAACGAAATGTTTAAACAGGCTTTTAAGTACTATAAGAGCAAAAATCCTGCTCCTGACCTCCAAGAAGTGATTGACTTTGACTTTTTTGAAACAAATGATTCCTCTTGTGGTTGTTATAATGTTAGTAGATAAATTTGCAAGTGCAAAGCAAGATGAGAATTATACATATGTATGTATTTACATACATTGTTGTCCTCTCTGGCTTTTCACTTATATATATATATATATATATATATATATATATATTATAACAATACGTAAATCTGTAACCACAGTTAGTGAAGCCGGTGAACGTCTGCGAATTTCATAAATTTAAAACCCCTGCTTTGCCGGTTGGCGTGCGCCCACAGTGTATGTGGCGATGTTATACGCTTGTTAACCATCCTGGGCTTCTGGTCATACGCAACCCGTTTACATTTAGTGGACAGCGATATTGGATAGCTCGAAGTCTTCGTGACTACCCACAGAGACCCAACATCGTGAACTTGGATGCTAAACATTTTTCAGCTTCTACTTTATCCGACTGGTGGGGAACGTTACATCAGTGCGCTGACCAAAATATTGCTCATCGTCTTAAGACTGCAATGCGTTGGACAACATTAGGTTATCACCACAACTGGGATACAAAAGTCTACAATGAGGCAATGCACACTACTTTTCCCAGTGACTTAAGTAGCTTGTGTAAATATTTTTCCCTGGTCCTAGGCTTCAGCAATTTTATCCCCCAAGCTGCCATTATTAATTATTATCCGATTGGAACTTCATTATCTGGTCACACGGATCATTCGGAGTTGAACCTTACAGCACCGCTGTTTTCATATAGGTACATATAGGAACAGTTTCAAATACAAAGAGTTGTACTTACTTCTAAATGCAGTTTCGGACAAACTGCTATTTTTCTTATAGGTGGAAAGACACTAGAAGAGCAACCTACTGCTCTGTTTCTCCATAGTGGAGATGTTTTAATTATGTCAAAAGAATCACGTATTTGTTATCATGCTGTTCCACGCGTTATGAAGACAAACAATGAGCCATGGAATGAGACACTTACAATTTTTAAAAGACAACATGAAGACACCCTTAATTTAATGGAATTCGGATTATACGATCAGGTCGATAACGAGTGCTTTTGGATGCCGTTCAACCTTTATATAAACGATTCCCGTATAAATATAAATGTGCGTCAAGTTTTGACTTCAGATGTTTGAATTTTCAATAGCATGCACAATGCCTATTGATTCGTTAAGGTACCTTAAAAGTATGTCAACATAAGCAGGATATTATGTTAAATCTATATAATTTTGAAAGAAAATAAATAATTTTTGGCGGTGAAAGGTAGACACTTCTTAAATGAAATTAGATCCGAAATTTAAAAAATAAGTTATAATGCTATACTTGTAAGTTGGATATACTCTTTAACCAGTTCCGATCTCCCGCAACACGCATTTGAATATTTTCTCCGCAGCTCCACACTATAGGAAATACAAACCTAAATACTTTGATGTTTATTGCGCGATCTTAATGATATTTTGAGAGATCACATCAAAATGTATTTACAACCCAAGTGGAAGGCTATAGCTCCTTAAATGTATTGCCTTTTTTTGAGGAGTATTCTTAATCTGTGTTTATTATACTATAACCCAAGTACAGGATTTGTGTTTTTTTGCTGTTTTAATATGCAAGATATTTAAAAAAAATGTATTTCTGCAAAACATGATAAGTTATTGATACTTTGAAATAAACTTGTTCTGCGCGCACACTAAAAGAATTTTCGTGTCAAGTCTAGATAATATACACTCTTAGATCGGCGTGCTCATACACACAGACGGACATGACTAGATCGACTCCTCTGCTTATGATGATAAAAATATAAACTTGCCCGCATAACTCTGCGTACACCATCAAAAATGTTTAATTTATACTTAAGCAGCATTTGTATATCGTCGTTGTCTTACAATTTTTATACTCTTTCACAAAAGTGAAAAGAGTATATTGGGTTTGTGCAATGTCCTTCTTGCTGTCCGTCCGTATGAACGGAACTTTTTCGACGCTATTGAAGTTAGCGACTTGATACTTGGAATGTATGCTCGTGTATACTCGCGTCAGACAGTGTTAAGATTTTTCTACCACACCCATTGGGATGCTGGCAAATCGATAACATGACGAGCGCAAATCGGTAAAAGGTGAATATTTCCCACAATATTAAAGCTGGTCACCAAATTTGGTATGTTGATTGCTGGTATTCTTCCCAAAAGATTGTGACCTTGATATCCTGGCCACGCTCCGTAACGCCCCCGCCTTTTGAACATAGAGGCTCCATATTTGGAATATATATTACTGGAAGCCTCCCCCAAACATCAAAAATAATTCCCGGCCACACCGCCTCCCGCCTCTGTAATCGCACAAATCGATATATCTGAAATGGATAAGGTGTATTATTCACACAATTTTAAAGCTGTAGACACCAAACTTGCTGGAGACCTCCCCAAAAGATTGCGACGTCAATATCCCGGCCACGCCCGCTAGAACGACATCCAGCTATCCTGCCCCCACGAATCGCTAAAGCCTATATCTCCAACAGTTTTAGAGCTAGTGTCTAAGTCTAATGTCTAGTGCCAAAATTTTAATGGTAGATGGCTGGTTACCTTTAAAAATCCATAAAAAATCGGCCACACCAACTCCCGCCCCCGCAAATCGTCAACAATCTAAAGCTCCTACAAGTATAGTCCACCGCCCCTATGGAATATACAAATTTTAAATTGTAAATGGCCAAAAAACAATAATAACTATACTGTGAACGAGTATTACACAGTCGGTTACGTCCGACCGAATCGTTCTTACTTGCTAGAGGGGATGACCTAGAAACATCAGCAATACGATGAACGTTGACAACGACAAGATCACGTGCTCTATCTAATTGACTTGAAATGGAATTGATCTGGAACAACGAGACATTAAGCATACCATTCTGATACGTTGATGGCACAAGGTAATTTGAGGATATGAATATTGATCAAGAAATCTTCGGTATATTAAAATCAACCAACACAACAAATATGTCTTTATCACGCACATGAGAAGAAACCTCTTTAATCCAGGGCAGATGCTGCTTATAAGCCTCAAAGTTTGAAAAAAGTGGGATATAGGAGCCAGTGATAAGTATATCACAAGATGGGAGAGTTACTTTTACAGAGTATCAGTATGCGCAGTAAAATAAGAAAGTTCGGACTGAAGTGAGGCTTTAAATGCAATTAATACCCCACCACCTCGACGATTTGGACGATCCTGACTATAAATCGTAAAATTTTTTGAGAATACTTCACAGTCAGATATGGTAGAATTTAACTAAGTTTACAAAAAAGAAAAGAGATAATGTTAGGTAGAAACATAAAATCCTACCCATAAAAAGATTTTTAATTTTGGATATAAGACTTCTGTCATTCTGGTATAAATAGTAATGTGAAAATAGTTTTCTTATGCAAAGCATCTAGATGCGTGCAAAAAGCAAACTGGATGGGTAACTGGTGAAGGCTGATTACTGTTTTAATACCCTGAGCCCATTGAAAATGGGTAGAAAGGGTATGTTTTGTGCAAATGTATGTCACAGGCAGAAGGACGCATCTCCGGCCCCATAAAGTATATGTATGCTAGCATCACTATCCGGGTCGAGCTAGCCATGTCCGTCTGTCCGTCCGTCTGTATGAACGCGTCGGTTTCAGAGGCTACAAAAGGTGGAGCTTAATTTGCACTTTTTAAGTTCGTACGGACCATACGCAGATCAAGTTTATTTCAAAAGATAACTCGTCTCGTTTTCTTATTACACTAGGTAACAATATCCATCTTTATGCTTGCCATTTTTGCTAAACCTATTTTTTCTGATACATACGGAGCCGCATATGACGAAAAACCACTTTAAAAATGTTTCTATGCTAAGACTTGTTTAATAAAAATTAAACATTTTCTAAATATGGTATTTTTTTTAGCTTCTTTTCAGAGGTGAGCTTGCAGTATAGTAGGTAGCCAAGTACTATAGTTTACCAAACTTAGTTTTTCTGATACATATGGGGCATATGACGAAAAACCACTTTAAAAATTTTTTCTTTGTTGAGACATTTTTTAAACATTTTCAAAATATATTATTTTTTTTCAAGTGCTTTTTTTCAGAGTTGAGCTTGCATTATTGATTATTACTCGGGAATGTCGTACCCGATTTTGAAAAGCTTAACGATTACTGAGAACTAATGAATATAGCTATCTATCTATTTATCTATCTATCTATCTATATATATATATATCAGTCCTACACACTTAAGTTTAAATTATTGGTTTTGCAACCATATATTTTTGAATTAACATGATGATGGTTTGTTGTGCGGTATTTTTTACGATTGTTTGACTTTAAGATTAGTGCACCAGTACACTTATTGAGCGCTAAATAGGGAGTATTACCTGAGAAAGTTGGCTGACCATGTTTTCAACCGAAAGCTTTATCTGAGAGAATGTGGACCGTAAAAACAACAAAGAATTTATTTTTGACCTCATGTAATAACGACACGTTAACGCTTTCTGCACAATTTGGAGTATTGGTATAATGCTGCCTACCAGAATTACCGGTGCTCAGTCTAGTTCGGACATTGATCGATATACGAGCTAAAACGAAAAAATACCGTATAAAATGAGTAACATTGTGCGCAAATATTCGTGCCAGTACAACCCCGATTCGTTCTGCTACATATTTGGTATTTACCTAGCCAATACCAACTCCAAAATAATATTCAACGAAAGGTTGCAAAGTTTATATAATAAATACTTTGGAATTGAACCCAACAACTGGAATGAAGATTGGAGCAAACATGCCACTTAAAATGTATTTCCTGCATTCCCACTTGGACTTAGGCGAGCTCAGCGATGAAGCCGGAGAAAAATTTCACCAACAATTAAAATCTATGGAGCGACATTATCAGGGATTGTGGAATCAGAATATTATGGGTGATTATGTGTTGGGGCTACTACGAGAAATCAAAAAACATGTAATAACTTAAGAGCACAAATAGTAAATCGTGTAATTAATAAACATTTGTTGATATATATAATTTCTGATTGTTTTATTGTTTAGTCAATATCATCCGAAAATTGTTCCTTCCCTATGGAATCATCATATAAATTGCTCGTTTCTGCATTAATTTTAATGAATGATATCTTAATTTATGATACATTAATATATTTGTATGATTGTAAAGTCAAAAGTCTAATTAATTCGGGCAACTTTAATAAAGCATTAAAATCCGAATGTCGTAGAAGATTTCTCCAAGAAATTATTTATATCGACAAAAAGTGTATATTTTTAAAATGTTGTTATATCGCCGTCGTTAATGTCTTAAACGACGCCCAATTAATGTACCTATATAAATAAGTGGATGACGAACAAAATATAGTTTTTTTTTCGACTTTTCCCCGAATCTTAAAGTCAAAAAATCGTGAAAAATACCGCACAAGAAATTATCATTTTCTGAATTCAAAAATATATGTATGTAGTTGCACAACCAATGGTTTCAATTTAAAAGTGTCTATGACTTGTGCGTCCGAAAAACGTTTTAAATTTTCAGCTTTTCCGTCAAAATTTGAACTGTACCTGTGTCTGTGCTATTTGCTGTGATTTTGTCGATACATAAATATCGATGACGCTGTTGATTGGTTATTGGCTGCTGAGCTCGTTGAAGGGTTATCATTAAGATTATATTCCCATTTGGGATCTTCCTCTGCAACTATGTTCACATAAACTATTTAATTTGTTCGTGGAGTTAAGTTCTTTTCCTCACATTTGGAAAGAATCATTTATTATTCCTCTCCTTAAAAAAGGACACAAGTCTAATGTTCTGAACTATAGAGGTATTTCTAAGTTGTCTGCTATTTTTAAGCTGTTTGAGAAGTTGATAACTTTTCATCTACAACATATTTGCAGATCTATAATTTCACCCTACCAGCACGGGTTTGTGAAATATAGATCTACTACCACTAAGCTATTGGAATTCACCTCTTTTGATATTAAGGGATTACAAAATAAAATGCAAACAGATGTTATTTACACTGATTTCAGTAAGGCGTTTGAGTCTGTTAATCATTCGCTTTTACTGCATAAGCTTCATATTCTGGGATTTCCAAATAACTTAATTCTTTGGATATCTAACTATTTATCTTTAAGAACCCAAAAAGTTTACTTTAAAAGCCTTGTCTCTTAACCCGTTCATGTTACTTCCGGAGTACCACAAGGAAGTCACCTTGGTCCGTTATTATTCACTTTGTTTATAAATGACCTTCTTTTTGTAATAAACCACCCTCGGGTGCTGATATACGCCGCTGACGTGAAACTTTGCCTGTCGTCTACTAATTCTTTAGCTGGACAAAATTTGCAATCCGACCTTGATAGTTTCCAAACCTGGTGTCAAGTAATTTTATTAAATCTTAATTAAAGTTAGTGTAAATTAATGTCTTTTTTATAGACGTATGCCTTTTTTTAATAATTATTATCTGAATGGTAAACCTCTTGAGCGTGTTAAGTCCGTTAATGATTTGGGTATTCTTCTCGATCCCAAGCTTAAGTTTGGCAAACATATTTCTACTGCTGCTAATCGAGCGTTTGGAGTCCTGGGATTTATAAAGCGCTGGTCGAATGAAATTGACGATCCCTACGTTACTAAACCTCTATATTAATATGTTCGTCCAATTCTTGAATATGGAACTTGTAAATGGTGTCCCCAATACAAGGTTCATCAGGATATAATTGAATCCGTGCAAAAACAATTTCTGCTTTTTGCCCTCCGGGGTCTTAACTGGAATCCTAATTCCCGCATGCCTTCTTACCGTAGTAGACTATTACTAATAAATCTTCCTTCTTTTTCTAATCATAGAACCATTCTAGGTGTAATCTTATACAAATTAATCAATGGGGAAATTGATTCTTCCAAATTAATCAGCCAAATTAGTTTTGCGGCTCCGCGCAGAAATACGAGACATTTTTACCGCTTTCTTTTAAAATGTATAATGCAAACTATGCTATCCATAACCCTTTTCGCATCTTATGCTCTAGTTATAACAATCTTTTTTATATTAAATAATGCATCTTCACTCCCTGTTATTATCTATCTATCTATCTGTCCATTTGATCCCGATCTTCGTCACCGCACGGTATGCGGCGCGCCCCTCGGTCGGTTGGGCGGGAGGTGGGTGGCATTTTGCCTGGGTCCGCGTGTTAACAAAAAAAATAACCTGTATTTGGAGATTTAGATCTCGGACATTTTTGTTTTGTATCTTCCACATTTCTTGCTACAAATGTTGCTGGACTGTTTATGACGTTAGGCAGTAAGTCTAAATCGTACCTTTCTTTTATTGAGATTAGGTTATCTCCAAGGTGTCTGATAATGTCTGAAGCTTGTGTCCAATAGAGATCTGTTAGTCTATTTCTGTTTTTCTTAAAACAGTTCTCGGTACTAATTATAAATCTTTAATAGTGTATTTATAAATGGTAGAAGGTTGGGTGCTTTTGTTTTGTATTAAACTTTTGTACGATTTATCGAACTCAATTTTTAGTTCCTTTACTGTCGTACATATGTATACTATTCCATTCCATATGGTTACCTGGTTAACTTGTCTCTGTCTTACTTTATGAGTAAATTTTATTTATATTTTTATAATTTATATATTTATAAATTTTTTTTTATTTTATTTATCTCAATTTTTTTCAGCAAAAATCATCTTAAATCTTATCTAAGCCGTTTGTTCGAGCTAGATATTTTTTTAAAGATTTTTTATACAATAGATAGACTTTAAGCATTAAGTTTAATGCTGCTATTATTGTCAGAATTATTATTTTTTTTGACTGAGATTCTAAATATGGCGTTGTGTCCATTACTTCTTCAACGTTTAACACGTTGGCTGTATTCTCATCTAATGTGGACTTTGTTCCGCCGAGTTTAATAAAAAAGTCTTATAATTTTATTGTTGGACGCTTTGTGTAGCGCTGTCGGTCCGTTGGCTGAGCTTGTTACGCTACGCGGTGCCGGAGCAGGTCCTCGCACAGGTTAATGTTGTTGTTGCCGGTCATCTGACACGTATAGTGGCAGTGTGGGCTGTACAGTGGTTCTTTTCCTTAGTCCGGGGGAGGACGAAATCGATGCTGGCGCACAGGTTTTATTTGTTCATTGACATCTGGTCCGTTATGTTTTTTGTTTTATTTTTATTTTTTCACAAGAACACGCACACTAACACGATTTTATACTCGAGTACAAAATGATTCATATACGTGATTGTATATAGTTTTTAATTTGATTTGATTTTTATTTGCATTTTTTTTTTGGTTACAAGTCTTACATGCAATAATTTACACTGTATGCGCGTCTACTGTCACGGTCGCCATGTAGGAATATTATCCTCTTGGGCAGAGATCGTCATTTTCTTATTAATAAGGCGTAGCGTCTTGGTTTTTAGAATGTTCTTTATTGATAAACTTATGCTACTTGTTAGCTTAAAAATATAAATACATAAGTGAGGAAGAGTCTTATGTATATGCATAGGGAGTACAATTACATACGTACTCAATATGTGTCATTTTTTTTTGTACCCGTATTTAAAGGGGATGATCACTAATCTATATTTAAAATTTGGTGACTCTAGCTCAGAAACTGTGAGAGATATAGCCATTTCCGATTTTTTAAGGCGGGTGGCTGGGAGCGTTCTAGTGGGCGTGGCCGGGATATGAGGGTCGCAATCTTTTGGTGAGGTCACCAAGTTTGGTGTCCTTAGTTTTAAAATTGTGTGAATTTTACACATGTTACCGTTTTGAGCTTTCAATGAGCTTTAACGATTTTAGAGATTACGAAAGCGGAAGGGGGCGTGGCCAGAAAATGTTTTCTGTGATGTTTGGGGGAACTTGACAGTAAAATATGTTCCAAACATTCTCTCAGAAACTGTGGGAGATACAGCCATTTCCTATTTTTTAAGGCGGGGGCGCTATGGGGCGTTCTAGTGGGCGTGGCCGAGAAATCAAGGTCGCAATTTTTGGAGGAGATCACCAGCAATCTACGTACCAAATTTAAATATTGTGGGAAATATTGAGCTTTTATCGAATTGCGATTTTAGGTGTATCGACATGTTTTCGATTTGCCAGGCTCTCAGTGGGTGTTGCACAAAAAGCTTCACACTTTGTCTGAAGCAGTTAACTACAAGTATATATCCAAACTTTCAAGTCAATCTTCAATAGCGCCGAAAAATATTGCGTTCATCCGGACAGACGGACAGACATTGCGCAAAACCAATATACTCCTTTCACTTCGTGAACGAGTATATAAAAAGTGTCACCATAGAAAAAAATGTGAAGTGATTTTTTGTCATATGGGATTCCATATGTATCAGAAAAATTAGGTTTGGCAAAAATGGTAATTAAGCTGTTACCTTGTGTTATCAATAATTTTGGACGCGGGTTTTTAAGGATATCTTAAAAACTATAAGGGTAGACCCACCAATTCAATATATGCGCGTGAAGCATACGCAGGTTATGAATACTTTGGTACTTCCTCCCAGTCGCCCCATATATGACGATAGTGCAATTTAAATATTTCGGGATGGCGCTTTGGTTTGTACCGTAAGGTAGATTCTAGAGCTGGGGTGTAGCTGAATCACGTCCAGGGTCACTTACAGAAATATTTGTAAATTTCCGGTTGCGATCCTCTGAAATTTGTATTTGTACGCCGCATCCGAGGTTACTGGTTATCAAAGGAGCTGGAGGGGAGGGGGAGTTGGGCACCAAGAGGGCCAGGTATGGAGGTTCAGAGGCGCTCGGAACAATTGCCGGAACCCTCCGACAGTCACTGCGACACCGGTGGAGAGGGGTGTGGGATACCGGAGGCACCACAAGGGATTCTGAGGACGCTCGGAGCACCCTGTGGGGTACCTCCTGGATATCGATAGGACTAGAGAGGAGGCCAGGAGTGAAGAGGTGCTCGGAACACTCGCCAGAACCCTCCACTAGTCACTGCGACACCGGAGGAGAGAGAAAGAGACACAGATACACGACAGCAATTGACAAAATAAAAGAAAAATTCAGTCATTCACATACACTTCCTTCTTTTCACTTTATTCCTGACATCTTACGATTGCAAATTTTAAACAAAACAAAAAAATGCCTCACTAAAAAATTAAAAGACATGTAAAGGGGTTCACTAATTTATTTAATCAATCACTTTGAATTAGCTTTATTGTTTTGCCATGTTCTGTTTGGCTGAGGTTTAGTTATTATAGTCGTTTACGAAGTGAAACTAGTATATTGGTTTAGTGCAATGTCCGTCATGCTGTCCGTCCGTCTGTCCGGATGAACGCAACTAGAAATTTGACATTTTGCATATATACTTGTAGTTATCTGTTTTAGACAATGGGCTAAGATTTTTGTGGCACGCCCACTGGGAGGCGGCAAATCGATAACATGTCGATACATCTCAAATCGCATATCGATAGAAGCTCAATATTTCCCACAATATTAAAGTTAGAGCCACCAAATTTGGTATGTAGATTGCTGGTGACCTCATCAGCCTTGATATCCTGGCCACGCCCACTAGAATGCCCCCTGCCAGCCGCCTGAAAAATCGGAAATTGCTATATCTCCAACAATTTTGGTGCTAGAGAAACTTTATTTTAGAGGTAGATGGCAGGTCACTCATTTTATAGCTCGGTAAGAAAATTTCCCCGGCACGCCCACTCCCGCCCCCAAAAACCGCAAAAATCTATATCTCCCCCAATTTTCAAGCTAGATTCACCTAATTTGGCAGACAGTGTTTGGGTGACCTCCTCTTAAGATCGAGAAAAAATGTTGGACACGCCAACCTCAGCCCCTACGAAATTTCAAAATTTTATATTTTTCCAAAATAACAATAACTTCTATGTACTGTGAACGAGTGAACGCAGTCGGTTACGTCCGACTGCAACGTTCTTACTTGCTTTGTAATATCAAGGCCTATATATGTGGGTGTAAACTTTTGGTTGGTTCCTATTGTTGTATCAACACTCCACATTGCCACGACATTTCCCACAGACATGTTTGCAATTTTTACGTTCATGCGCATCAGAGATTTTCTTTTGAATATCTAAAAGTTGTTGTATTGCTGATTTTCGCAACCTTAGGTCGTAACTGTGATCTTTGTTTTCATATAAATACTCACTAAGACCATAAATTTCACATCCTCTTTGCTGAATACCGAATAATAACATATATGGTGTTTGTCCTGTTTTTGAGTGAACTGAATTATTAATCGCATATTCGAATTTGCTTAATAATTTATGCCAGTCTGAAAGTTGTTTTTGCTCTTGGTAATATGGTTTTGACTGTTCTACTTATTCGATTTGGCCATTTGCTTGTGGGAAGCAGTGCCGATCTTAACATGTTCAATGTTATTAATTAACAGATAAGCACTAAATTCCATGGACGTAAAACAACTCCCCCTATCACTAATTATTCTTCTAAGCAACCATTGACCTCTTTGTGCTTATTGAATACATTGAATAAAGTTTTACGAAATTTGTAAATGCATCAATGCTTGCAAAAATGTGTTTCTTTTTTGATATGATAGCCGGAAGAGGACCGAAATGGTCGATATGTTATGTGTCGATGGGAACGGGCTTTTTCTGAATATTGTGCATTGTACGATTGTTAGAACGCGAGACTGTAAACGTTATACACTTTAAGCATTTTATTAAGAAATGCTCAACTTTGCATATTTGAGAACCAATAATGACGGATAATTTCCGCAATGCATTTTTTAGACTCCATATAACACAGTTTTTCGTGGATGGTTCGAATGATGTTGTTCTCCCTTTCTGAAGGTACATACTATAATAATGATCCATCTAATTGTTCATTATACATGAGACCATCGTTAAGCATATAATTTTTCACTGGAACCGAAAGTAATCTATCTCTGTCTTGAGTGGCTTGCAATTGGTGGTTTAAGCGATCCTCATTTATTACGGAAATGATCTGCTCGTGACTATTTGAGTTTATATTGTCTAATTTTTGCTCAAAATATCTGCTTAATGTATCGATATGCGTTATATACTTGCCACTGCGATGCTGAATTACATAGTCCTAATTTTCCAATTCTAACGCCCACCTACCTATTCCACCATTTATGCTTCTTCAATTTGGTGTAAGTATTAGTGAATTGCAGTCCATTATTAGTTTAAAGTGTATGTCGTCCAGATAGATATTGAACTTCGCCAATATATGATTGCAAGTGCTTCTAGTTGAAGTTCAAGTTCTAGTTCAGCTGTGATATTTTGATACTGCGGTTGTAGATTGCGAGAAATATGCAATAGGATGGAACTTGTTATCTTTTTGCTTCTGCAGTAGTATTCCTGCGAAACCGATCATACTTGCGTCGCTATGCAATTCGGTTTCCTTTTCAGGGTTATGTAAGGATAGAATTGGTTCTGAAGACAAGATATTGCAGTAGAATTTAAACATGCTCGTACATTTCTCAGAAAAAACAAAAGGCACTCCCGGTTTTGTCAAGTTCTTAAGAGGTTTTGCTATTTCTGAAAATGAGGGAATAAAGCGTCGGAAATATGAATAAAAACCATAACCATGATCTACGTCACTTGCGCTTTTCGGAATCGGTAAATGCCGAATGGCTATTGTATGTTGATAATGTGGTCGAATGCCATTTTTGCAGTAAAGCCGAGAGAATCGATTTTCGAATAACGGACTCAATTCGGCTAATTTTCAAAACACTTTGCACGTACTTATCAGCCATGTTACCAGCAACATATTCTTCTTTGATGAATGGCTGGAATACATAATCGCCAGAAAACACCTGAGCGTTGTTAATTGAAAATGGCATTTTCAAATATTCGTGCTGGCCATTAGGAGTAACAAAAGCTGTTTACATAACAGAATCTTTGGAGACTTTGATTTGGTAAAAGCCACTTTTAAGATCCAATGTACTGAAAAACTCTTTCCATTTTAATCTCTAAGCAATCATCGAGCTTTTTAGGTAATTTTATTTAGTTGCCTGTAAGCAGCGATTAGTGCTTTTTCCCACTCTTCTTTTTACGATATCTATTGGGTATTAGTATGGTGATTTACTTGGCCGTTTTTCACCTGCTGATTGTAATTCGGTGATCATGTTTTCCACCTTATTGCATTCGTTGTAAGATATTCTACGGAGTAGTGAAGATATAGGGACCTCATATTTTGAATCTATTTTCATTTCGTAGTCATGATCAATAGGGGTTATGCTAATAATTTTACATTTATCTTCAATTAACGTCGGGTCAATCGAACACACTTTTTTGTCAAACAAAACATTGAAAAGTAGTATCTAGGCCGGGGTACAACCCTCAATTTAATCAGGTCCAGCTTTACAAGAAATTCGAGACCCTAAGCTGAAACAGGCGTGGTGGTATAAAAAAAACGGAGACTCGTGTTAGTTCGGGTCTGGCTTGCTACGTTGTGGTCTCGTTTGGTACGTTCGGGTCTTCGGATTCGCTCGTGTAGCCGCTACGGAGATGCGACCGATGTCACGAATAATGTCGTGTTGAGACGGCGCTAAATTCCAAACCACGATATAATGGTGTGTTCTCGGTGTCCATCGCGAGCTATCTCTCGGGTCGTGACCGCGATCGAAAGGGGCAACAAACCTTGCAAAGACGAGGCGAGGCTCCGCCGACGTCTACAGATGTTAATATAGGCTACAGGGTATACTGGTAAGAAGGATTAGTTCAACGATTATTAAATAAGTAGATCTGCCAATTCGTTAATCTTCACGTTATTGTTCTGTGTTTTTCTGTGCCGTTTCTTATTTGGCCCTGCTGCACTGCACTCTATTCCTCCGATACTCACTTTACCAATATTTAATCTTACTTCGTAGTCGCTGCTATTCGTCGAACCTTCTCGATCGGCCATCCACTTCGCAGCACGCCACTGCATTTTGTTGACAACCCGAACGCTCGGTCATCTACTCCGCTGCGTGCATCAACATCCTTTTTTACACTCCGATCGCGACTCTTTAATTGCTTATCGATTGTCTCCTGCGCTGTGCACGTCTGTGTTCTTTGGCACTCCGATTGCGACTCCTCTTCCGTGTTTTTACGTTCTGGCCTATGAAGCTCGCGAGCCCTTCTTCGCCACAGAGCTTGTTGTTCTCGTAGTGTAAAGCTCGCTCTCGCGTTCTCTCTGTCTTGATGAAACGGCGTTACCCACTTTCTCCCTTAGGGATGACGCTCACGGTGGGATCCCGGTGAACGGTTATGCTGAACAGTATCCTCCCTCGACGAGAGTTGTCCGCGTTCGACAAATCCCGAAGTCCTATCCGAGACAAAGGCGTCCTGATCTTCTCTAGTAGGCGGGAGTTAATCAAACCGTCGGGGGTGAACACCGTCCACCCGAACGGCGGACGTACCCCACGTACCCCTTCTTCCGTGGCTCTTGTCCACCTCCGTCCGGTATTCGCTCCGGCGACGATACAATATCCTCGGCCAGTCTGTTAATATCAGAACCACATCCGTCTCTTCTTTCACAGAGGTTGCCGACTTCCTCCCACAGTTCGGCCGTCTCTGACGACCACTCTTGTCGTACGCCGCCGATTCCCCTCGACGCGGTTGCTAATGATACGAGTGGGGGCGGCGATCCGTACGGCTTCCTGGTGCCACTAACAATGTTGCGATTATCCAATCGGTCGACAATTACCGTGCCCCACGGTCATCTTAAAGGAGCCAGGGGTGGCGGTGACTTAGGGTCTGTCCTCATTTCGGTGCTCTGGCCGGCGTCAATCCCCGATTTTGTTGGCGTCCGTTCATCTCCTCTGACGGGCGCTACGGTCAGCGGCGCTTTGAGAACATCGGGCACCAACAGCATACTGATCCTTGGGAATGTGCTGGCTGAGTCGACGTCCCAATGGGCCGATGGGAATTATCGACGAAACAGCGGGCCGTCGTCCTCCTCGTCGGAAATTTGTTCGAATGCTTCTGGGTAAGCGGGCACCTCCGGCGATCGTATATTCGGTGTTTCCCATCATTGACGTCGACCCGGCGTAGTCGTGGAGATCGGCGTCAATGGAACTCACCCTCGAGCATTCCACCTCTTCAGCCGGGGTCGAGGTGTTCATGGTTTCCCCGAAGTCCGACGACGGTTCCGCATATTCCGGGGCTGCCGCCAGATTGGTTAGTCCAAGGATCCTGTGACTGGGATGCTATCATCGTGGTCCCCACAGTCTGGTTTGCTGCGTTCTCCGCTCACGTTGTTGTTTGATACGGGGTTTCTTTCACCACCATCGCCGAATACTCCGGTCCAGGTAGAGCCGGCAGTGGGGGCGGGGACTCCGGGAACTCCACATTGAGTTCCTCCTTCCAAACATGGGGCACTGTGACGTGCATCGTGGTACGATCGATTTGTTGGAACGTAACGTACCCAAAATGCTGGCGCCCATAAAACGAGCTCTCGTGACGGGGATCACGACACCGTTGTCGTTCTTGGTCGGCTCAGTATACCGATCGTCTTTTTCATCATCCTCGACCGTGTATTCCGCCCCCTGCTCTCGACAGGTCCACGGTTCGTCAAATGGGGCGTCTTCCCTCGCTGCGTGCTCATGGTGGTAGTTGTAGCATCTGCCGGTCGACCAACTACCACCTTCTTCGTTGCATCAGACAGGAATTATGATGACGTCGTCATCCATCGGGGTCTGTGGAATGTTTAACGATGTATTTATTGGTAGATCAACTTATGATCTCAACACCTAGCCATGCAGATTACCCTTGGTATTCTACTTTTACAATGTTAATGTTAGTCAGAACTAATTTACAGTTATTGGTTAATACTAGTTATGGTTAATCTAAAGAAGGTGGGAAAAATTCTAAAGCGTAGAGTTGCGCCACTACCCCATCTGTAACTTACGAGGGATCCCGAACTTGCTTAATATTCGCTCTCTGAAGGCTCTTTGTAAGCATGTTTCTCTCCTAAAGTGGATAAATTCCACCCACTTCGTGAACGTATCGTGGAACACTAGGAGCACCATATTACCGTGCTAAGAATACGGCAAAGGCCCACAAAATCCGCGTAGAGCACCGTCAAGGTTTCTGCCACCTGTCTCGATAACGTCCGACCAACCGGTATGAACTGCTCCACTTTAAACATCTGGCACGTCGAACAATTCTTGACGTACTTGGTGGCATCCCTGAACACGCTAGGCTAGTAGTACCACTGAGCGAGGCGAGATATTGATTTTTTACTCCTTGCCGGCCCTGTAACACTCTTCCGACTATGAGTGGGGATACATAATTTCCACGGGATGTAGTTTTCGTCGTGGGCTTTATATCACAAGTGATGGTAGAGCTGGCCGTTTTCAATTCCGTAATATGAGAACTTCCCTGGGCCTTGCGCGATGCGGGCGACCATGCTCGGGATCCACTTACAAGTCGTTTCTCCGCGGCTTGTTGGAACGCCTCTAGCGGTTGTCTTGACAGTGCGTCAGCAACCACGTTCAGTTTTCCTCGAATGTAATTGACGTCTAATCGGAATTGTTGTAACTCGAGGGCCCAACGTTCGATCCGGCCCGAGGGACTTTCTATCGATTTTTCTATCATGTGGTCAGTAATTACCTTAGAACGGTAGCCTTCGAGGTAACATTTGAGCTTACGAATAGACCAGACTATTGCTAGACACTCTTTCTCTGTAGGGGAATTATTCATTTTTGCCTTCAACAACTTTCAGTTTGCGTAAGTAATGACACGTTCCTCAACGTTGACCGTTTGTGTTAATACGGCTCCGAGTCCATGGTCACTCGCGTCCGTCTGGAGAACGAATTTCGCGGCAAAATCGATACACTCGAGTACAGGGGCCGTCGTAGCTCCTCTTCCAGGACCCCGCCTTACCCTTCTGCAGAAGACCCGTCATCGGTTGTACCACCGATCTAAAATTTGGCACGAATTGCCTGTATCAAGATGCCATTCCCAAGCATTGCCGTTTTCTTTTTCCGTTACTTCCTTTGCTGTAATGCGGGCGTGCAGTCTGTCGTCGTTTGCATAAACTAACCATGCGCACTTTACACTAGGTAACACAATTTTCGGCCCTAACTATATTTTGACTTTTTTATACCTCGTCATTAGGGGTCTTCAGGCCACGTTAATGCCACGCCCCTGCTCAGGTGCCATTTGAAAAGTAGTATCTATGCCGGGGTACAACTCTCAGTCTAATTATGTCCAGCTTTACAAGAAATTTTTAAGGTTGTCGAGACACTTAGCTGAAACAGGCGTGGTGGTAGTAATAGAAAACAAGGAGGGGTCGTGTTAGTTTGGGTCTGGCTAGCTACGTTCGGAACAATGGCTGCTTCTCCGTCCGAGATCTGGGGGTCCATCGCGAGCTATCTCTCGGGCTCGTGGCCGCGATCGATAAGAACAGCGGAAAGTACAAAGGAGCCGCCGACGGCTACGAATGTTAATTCCACTAAAATCGAAACTTCGGTTTTTTGCCACAAGTTAGCTTGCTGGCCGTAGCCACGGAAAATATAGGGAACGACGCTTCCGAATATTAATGTTACTAAGCTCGTGCCTTCGGATTTTCACCGCGAGCTATCACTCGGCTCATGACCCTGATCGATAGGAGCAACAAAACTTACAAAGACGAGACGAGTCGCCGCCGACGTCTACAGATGTCAATATAGCTTAGAGGGTATACTGGTAATAAGGATTAGCTCAACGATTATTAAATGAACAGAGCTGACAATTCGTTAAACTTCACTTTATTGTTCTGTGTTTTTATGTGTCCTTTTCTTATTTGACCCTGCTGCACTGTACTCTATTCCTCCAATACTCACTCTACCAATATTGACTCTTACTGCGTCGTCGCTGCTATTCGTCGAAGCATCTCGATCGGCCATCCACATCGCTGCACGCCATTGAACTTTTTTGACTAGCACTTTGTATTTGTATTAATGTTGTATTTAATGTGGCGCGGCTAAACCCGCTACACAATATTCGTTTTTTTGGTATGGATTTAAAAATAGTATCAGCCGTTTTGAAATTACTTAAGAAAGTTTCAGAACTAGCTAACGTAAGTTGCAGGTTCACTGACGGTCGCTTAAGAGTCACTCACGGAAGTATCAGAATCACTGACGAAAGTTTCAGAATCACTGACGGAAGTTTCAGAATCACTAACGGAGGTTTCAGAATTACTGACAAAAGTTTTAGAATCACTGGTTGAACTTTCAGAATCACTGACGGATGTTTCAGATTCACTAACAGAAGTTTCTGGAACACGGACGGAAGTTTAAAGATCATTGAACGAAGTTTCAGAATTATTGATGATAGTTTCATAAGTACTGACAGTAGTGTCAGCATCACTGACGGAAGTTTCAGGAACACTGACAGAATATTCGGAATTGCTGACGGAAGTTTCAGAATTGCTGACGCAGGTTTCAGAATTACTGACGGAGATTTCAGAAATACTGAAGGAAGTTTCAGAATCACTTTCGAAAGCTTCAGGAGCACTGACGGAAGTTTCAGAATTACTGACGGATGTTTTAGAGTCAGATGTAGTACTTGCAAAATTAAAGACGGAAGTATCAGAATCGCCAACGGAAATTTCAGAATTACTGACGGAAGTTTCAGAATTACTGACGGAAGTTTCAGAATCACCGACGGAAGTTTCAGAATTATTGATGGAAGTCTTAGAATAATTGATGAAAGTTTCAAAATCACTGACGGAATTTTCAGTAACACTGAAGGAAGGTTCAGAATTACAGACGGTGATTTCGGAATTACTGACGGAAATGTCAGGAGCACAGACGGAAGTTTTTGAATCACTGACCGAAGTTCAGATTTACTGCCGGAAATTTAAAAAAAAAATGAAGGCAGATTTACAATCACTCACCGAAGTTTCAGAATTACTGACGGAAGTCTTAGAATCACTGACAGAAATTTCGGGAACACTGACGCAAGTTTCTGAATTGCTGACGGATGTATCAAAATTAGTGACGGAGTCATAGAATCACTGACGGAAGTGTGAGTATCCCTGGGCGGAGTTTCAGAATTACTGACGGAAGTGTTAGAAAACTGACGGAAGGCTCAGGAACACTGACGGAAGCTTCAGAATTACTGACAGAGGTTTTAGAATCGCTGACGGAAGTTTCAAAATCTCCGACGGAAGTCTCAGGAACATTGACGGAAGTTTCAGAATTACTGACGGAAGTTTCAGAATCTCTGACAGAAGTTTAAAAATCACTGACAGAAGTTTCAGAATCCCTGACGGAAGTTTTGGGAACACTAACGGAAGTTTCAGAATTAATGACGGAGGTTTCAGAATCACTGACGAAAGATTAAGAATCACTGACGAAAGTTTAAGGAACACCGACGGAAGTTTCGGAAATATTGACGGAAGTTTCAGAATCACTGACGGAATTTTTAGTAACACTGACGGAAGTTTCAGACTTATTGATGGAAGTATCGAAATCACTGGCGGAAATTTCAGAATTACTGACGGAGGTTTCGGAATCACTGACGGAAGTGTCAGGAGCATGGACGGAAGTTTTTGAATCAATGACCGCACTTTAGATTTACTGACGGAAGTTTTAAACCAAAATGACGCAAGTTTTACAATCACTTAATGAAGTTTCAGAATTTCTGACGGAAGTCTTAGAATCACTGACAGAAGTTTCGGGAACACTGCCGGAAGTTTCAGAATCACTGACGGAAGTTTTAGAAATACTGACGAAAGTTTCACTATTTCTGACGGAGGTTTCAGAATCATTGACGGAAGTTTCTGAAATACAGACGAAACTTTGAGAATCACTGACGGAAGTTTCAGAATTATTAATGGAAGTTTTATGATAACTGGTGGAAGTTTCAAAATTACTGACGGATGTTTCAGAATCACTGACGGAAGTTTCAGGAGCACTGATTGAAGTTTCAGAATTGTTGACGGAGTTTCAGAATCGCTGTCGGAAGTTTTAGAATCTCTGGCGGATGTTTAAGGAACACAGACGGAAGTTTCAGAATTACTGACGATAATTTCAGAATTACCGACGCATTTTCAGAATAGCTTACGACGTTTTAAATTTACTGACAGTTACAAAATTATTGACGGAGTTTCAGAAATACTGACGGAAGTATCAGAATCATTTACGGAAATTTCAGATTTACTGACGGAAGTTTCAGTTACTGACTGTGGTTTCAGATTCACTGGCGGAAGTTTGTGAATTACTAACGGAGGTTTCAGAATCACTGACGGAAATTTTAAAATTACTGACGGAGATTTCAGAAATACTGAAGGAAGTTTCAGAATCACTTTCGAAAGCTTCAGGAGCACTGACGGAAGTTTCAGAATTACTGACGGATGTTTTAGAGTCAGATGTAGTACTTGCAAAATTAAAGACGGAAGTATCAGAATCGCCAACGGAAATTTCAGAATTACTGACGGAAGTTTCAGAATTACTGACGGAAGTTTCAGAATCACCGATGGAAGTTTCAGAATTATTCATGGAAGTCTTAGAATAATTGATGGAAGTTTCAAAATCACTGACGGAATTTTCAGTAACACTGAAGGAAGGTTCAGAATTACAGACGGTGATTTCGGAATTACTGACGGAAATGTCAGGAGCACAGACGGAAGTTTTTGAATCACTGACCGAAGTTCAGATTTACTGACGGAAGTCTTAGAATCACTGACAGAAATTTCGGGAACACTGACGCAAGTTTCTGAATTGCTGACGGATGTATCAAAATTAGTGACGGAGTCATAGAATCACTGACGGAAGTGTGAGTATCCCTGGGCGGAGTTTCAGAATTACTGACGGAAGTGTTAGAAAACTGACGGAAGGCTCAGGAACACTGACGGAAGCTTCAGAATTACTGACAGAGGTTTTAGAATCGCTGACGGAAGTTTCAAAATCTCCGACGGAAGTCTCAGGAACATTGACGGAAGTTTCAGAATTACGGACGGAGGTTCAAAATTTCTGGCGGAAGTTTCAGAATTAATGACGGACGTTTTAGGAACACTGACGGAAGTTTCAGAATAACTGACGTTCTTTTCAGAATTACTGGCGAAAGTTTCAGAATCACTGGTGGAAGTTTCAGAATAACTTACGAAAGTTTCAGGACCACTGACGTAAATTTTAGAATTACTGGTGGAAGTTTTGGATTCACTGGTGGAAGTTTCAGAAATACTGACGGAAGTTTTGGAATCAGTGACGGCAGTTTTATAATTATTGATGGAAGTCTTAGGATCACTGACGGAAGTTTCAGAAACACTGACGGCAGTTTTAGAATCAAAGGCGGAAGTCTCAGGATTACTGACGGAAGTTTCAGATTCACTGACGGAATTTTCAGAAAAACTGACGGAAGTTTCAGAATTACTGACAGAGGTTTTAGAATCATTGACAAAAGCTTCTGAATTACAGACGAAAGTTTCAAAATCCCTGACGGAAGTTTCAGAATTATTTGTGGAAGTTTTAGGATCACTGGTGGATGTTTCAAAATTACTGACAGAAGTTTCAGAATTACTGACGGAAGTTTCATGAGCATTGACCGAAGTTTCAGAAGAATTGACGGAGTTTCAGAATCGATGTCGGAAGTTTCAGAATCGCTGGCGGAAGTGTTAGGAACACTGACGGAAGTTTCAGAATTATTGACGGAGGTTAAAAATTTCTGACGGAATTTTCAGAATTATTGACGGAGTTTCAGAATAGTTGTCGGAAGTTTCAGAATCACTTTCGAAAGCTTCAGGACCACTGACGGAAATTTCAGAATTACTGACGGAGGTTTCAGAAATACTGACGGAAGAATCAGAATCACTGACGGAAATTTCAGAATTACTGGCGGAAATTTCAAAATCAATGGCGAAAGCTTCAGGAGTACTGCCGGAAATTTTAGAATTATTGGCGATAGTTTCAGAATTACTGACGATGGTTTCAGAATTACTGACGAAGTTTCAGAATAGCTAACGAAAATTTTAAATTTACTGACAGTTTCATTGACGGAGTTTCAGAAACACAGTCGGAAGTTTCAGAATAACTTACGAAAGCTTCAGGAGCACTCATGGAAATTTCAGAACTACTGCTGGAAGTTTCAGAATCACTGGTGGAAAATTCAGAAACACTGATGGAAGTTTCAGTATTACGGACGGAGCTTTCAGATTCACTGACGGAAGTTTGTGAAATATTGTCAAAAGTTTAAGGAACACTGACGGAAATTTCAAAATTACTGACGGAAGTTTTAGACTCACAGGTGGTAGTTGCAGAATTACTGACGGAAGTATCAGAATCGCTGACGGAAATTTCAGAATTACTGACGGAAGTTTCAGAATTATTGACGGAGTTTCAGAATAGATCTCGGAAGTTTCAGAATCGCTTTCGAAAACTTCAGGAGCACTGACGGAAGTTTCAGAATTACTGCTGGAAGTTTCAGAATTACTGACGAAGGTTAAAAATTTCTGACGAAAGTTTCAGAATTATTGACGGAGTTTCAGAATAGCTGTCGGAAGATTCAGAATCACTTTCTAAAGCTTCAGGACCACTGACGGAAATTTCAGAACTACTGACGGAGGTTTCAGATATACTGACGGAAGAATCAGAATCACTGACGGAAATTTCAGAATTACTGTCGCAAATTTCAGAATAACTTACGAAGTATTAAAATTACTGACGGAAGTTTCAGAATTATTGACGGAGTTGCAGAATCGCTATCGGAAGTTTCAGAATCACTTTCGAAAGCTTCGGGAGCACTGACGGAAGTTTCAGAATTACTGCTGGAAGTTTCAGAATTACTAGAGGAAGTTAAAACGTTTTGACGGAAGTTTCAGAATTATTGACGGTTGTTTCAGAATAGCTGTCGGAATATTCATAATCACTTTCGAAAGCTTCAGGAGCACTGACGGAAGTTTCAAAATTATTGACGAAAGTTTCAGGAGCACTCCCGGACGTTTTAGTATTATTGCTGGAAGTTTCTGAATTACTGGTGGAAGTTTCAAAATTACTGACGGAAGCTTTAGAATCAAAGGCGGAAGTCTAAGAATTACTAACGGAAGTTTCAGAATCACTGACGGAAGTTTCAGAAACACTGACGAGAGTTTCGCTCTTACTGACGGTGGGTTTAGAAACACTGACGAAAGTTTCAGAATTACTGACGAAGGTTAAAAATTTCTGACGGAAGTTTCAGAATTATTGACGGAGTTTCAGGATAGCTGCCGGAAGTTTCAGAATCACTATCGAAAGCTTCAGGACCACTGACAGAAATTTCAGAATTGCTGACATAGGTTTCAGATATACTGACGGAAGAATAAGAATCACTGACGAAAGTATCAGAATTACTGACGGAAGTTTCAGAAACACTGACTAAAGTTCCACTATTACTGACGGCGGTTTCAGAATCATTGACGGTAGTTTCTGAATTACAGACGACAGTTTCAGAAACCCTGACTGAAGTTTCAGAATTATTGATGGAGGTTTTTGGACCACTGGTGGAAGTTTGAAAATTACTGACGGAAGTTTCAGAATCACTGACGATAGTTTCAGAATTACGGACGATAGTTTTAGAATTACCGTTGTGACAAAGACCAACCGTTATGTTTTTGTACTATATTAATCGTTTATTATGTGTTTTCTGGTGCGGTCGTTTCAAATTAGTTTTTCTCTTGCGTCCGTTCGTTTCGACTGTTAGTTTCAGTGTGTCCATAAATGTATCGTAAAACTAACATGATAACAAAATTTTCAATATTTCTTCAAGCTTGCAAATAACAAAGTAATTAGATGTGTAATTCTATCGATGATCAATATTCAAATTCAAACTTGTTATACGTTAATATTAAATAAATTTAATTACATTAACAACCCCCTCCTTGTGAATCGATTCAGGATTCACGATCTACATTTAACTTTAATATGATTAGTTTAGACACTGGTCGCCGAAGTAGGGTACCCGCTGTCTGTATTTAAGCATCAGTTAAGGCGGCTCGAAGAGTTTCAATACGAGGAGCCATGTCATGCAGTGTTTGGCCAATAAGTTGTTTATAATACGAATAAGCCGTTCCCAACAGCCACCGGTTGCCGGATTCGCAGGGCACTTAAATATCCAACTAATTCCTTGGTTTGTGGCTTTGTCAGCCACCCGTTGTACGTCGAATAATTCCCCATTACTGTGTAATATCCTTTTGGCACCGATAAAGTTTGTGCCGTTATCGCTCCTTATGACAGAAGGCTTACCGCGCCGGTTGATGAAATTACGACAGATGATAAATGCGTCTGCTGATAATTTTCAGCAATCTCTAAATGGGTCGCTCTCACAGTCAGACATGTAAAAATTACGGCCCATCTCTTTTCTTGTCTGCGGCCCATGGTCACTGTAATTGGTCCAAATAGATCCACACCGGTGTACGTAAATGGTCTTACATATGGTGTCAACCTTTCTGCTGGCAACTGGCCCATAAATGGTGTTTTCGGTTGGCTGCGGTCAATCAATACACCGGTTACATTGACTTTGGATTTTCTTCAGTAACATTTTTGCCTATGGTATCCAAAATTTTTGGCGACACTCGTTAATTATGACCGTGTTGTTTTGATGATGATATTTCTCATGAAAATACAGCATGATAAGACTAGACAATCGGTGTTGTGGTGGTAACAGAATTAGTCGACGAACATCGAATGGCAAATAGACAGCTTCGTCGATGCGCCCAGAGAGTCGCAGCAGTCGCTCATCGTCAATCTCTGGTGACAATTTATAGATTGTACTGCTTTTATGAATTTTACTGTTTTCCAATAAAGCAGTAATTTCATCCGCATAGCTCTCTTGCTGTACCAATTGGCAAATCGTCTTTTCAGCCCTTTGTATCTCTTTTGCTGTGAGTGGACCAGTTGCTGTTTCCATATACTTTCTGTTTGTTCTTCTTAACCAAGTGTTTTTTTTGCGCGTAGGACCCACGCCATTCCCCTTTTGAGTCTATTAAGAGAAGAAAATTTAGTAAATTCAATCAACTGTATACTTATCCGACACATTAACAGTGGATGACTGTGAATTTCCTCCTCCAGTGTTTCAGTTACTGTTGTCACGACTGTATTTGGCCACTCGTTCGATAATTTCTTCAGAAAGGCAGGACCAGATAGCCATTTACTGCAATGGTCAATTCTAGGCATATTTTCAGGGCGTGTGGCTGTGTCGGCAGTGTTGTATTCTGCGGGTATACATCTCCATTGATTGGGTTGTGTAGCGGTAAGTATCTCGGTTATTCGACGACGCTTGCGTTCGCGCTCCTCCTGCTTCTGTTCCAGTCGCTTCTGCTCGGCAAGTTTTGCTTTGCGCGACTCCTCCTCGTGACGACGTGCTTTCTCCTCACGCGCGTTCTTCTGCGTCTCAATGAACTCTTTTCTTGATGCCTTCCTCATCCAGTTTGGATAGCATTTTCTTGCCGTACGCAGTCTGCGATATCTGCTGTACCTCCTCCTTGAGGCTCTTCTCCTTAATGGCTTGGACTTAGTTTTCGTGGGTTGATGCGCTATTATCTTAGCTCGTTCTACGTCGGTTGGTTCCATGAGGGGCAAGCTATTCATTCTAAAGTTTTCTGTTATGACATATTCCTTTATTATTTCATGTAGTTCGTCCTGCTCAGAGTTTCCCATCAATAACATTACTGGGCCTGACATTACTGCATTGCTGGATGGCCCGTATGCAATCCATCCCAATTTGGTCTTGATACCCACTGGGTGCTTGTTTCCAATTTCAATCGTCTTCACAGACAACCCCAAGTGTAAATTATATAGGCCAATCAAATTACTGGCTTGGCATATGTATAACTTTCAATTGGTACGTTCTTTAAATGCTCGTACTGTTCCCGTTTGAAAGATTGCGTTGGTAAGCTAAGATTCTTTACTGTATGTATCCTCTTTATATTGTAACTAATACTTTGTTTAAGATCCATAATTTTGCAATTAACTCTCATTGACATTTCTGTAGCAATGCTGTTGTTGTACCATTGGAGTGTTAACGGAAATTTCTGGCCTTTAAGACCCAATTGTATTGCTACGTCTTCATCGATCATGGTTACAGCACTACCTTCATCAAACAATGCAAAGGCCTCCAATTTGCCATTTAGACCGTTGCGTTTGGCTATATTCCAACGTTCGTCGATACTCGTATCTTCATTCCATCTCTTGCATTGACTTACTATATGGTTCTTTTGTCATAAGACACATTTTAGCGTCTTAACTGTCATCTTGGTACATAACATTGGCTTAAAGCTTCTGGATGTTGGTTACTTTGCCATTTCAATAACCACTGGTAACTGACCCACCATTCTAGCCAATGTTGAAAGCCAATCTCAGAAATCAGCTATTGTCGGCAATCTATGTAATGTATTGGCATATTCCAACCAGTTCAATTGTTTGTCGTTGGGAAGCTTACATAGCAGTTCATGTAATAGTGTAGAGTTGGCTAAATGTTGTCACGCGTTGGCAGACTTCGGAAATGCGACAACTCCTCTGACCTTTGTTGACAGGCTTATAATTTGTTCAGGATTATTTTAAGCAATTCTCGGAAATTCTTTTATTTTGTTCAGCTGTGTGTGAATAAGTATTTCTGGTCTACCAAACCGAAATTCCAGTTCCTCCAAAATATGAGGTACATCTTCCGGATAGATCATCAAAGGAGCAACAGCCTCCTTAGCTTCACCGGTCAGGCATTTATGCAGGCGTATCAGGTTTTGGCGATTGTCGTATTGGAAAGCATTTGTTGTATACTGGAAGTTAGCTATAAATAGAGGCCAATCTTCCGCGGATCCTGAATACTCTGGCAAATCGTGAAGTCTTCTGTAAATCTGTCCTGTTGTAGCCACTGATTGGTGTGCCCTTCCTTCAATCGACACCTGTTCTCTGAATTCAGGCGTAGATTTAGTCCATGGTAATGTCGTTACCTGGATTGGCTCATCTTTGTTTTTCTGTACTTGTTCGATGTTCACTGTATTCGATTTTGGCTGCTGTATCAGCGCAATATCTGCTGTATTTCTTTGAACCATTGTTTTTATTTCTTGCATTACTGCTAACTCTCTTTTAATATCCTGCATACTTTTCAATAACTCTTTAAAGTCGTCCATATCCATTCTATCCTTTTGGTATACTGTATTATTAAATTCTTCCACTTCGTCTTCAGAACTCATTTTGGTGCTTCTCAAATTATATCTCTTCATTCGACTCTGTACTTAATTGCACTGATATTTGCAACGTTTTCTACAATGGCGTCAATCTTTTTCGTCTGTATACGATTGCACTGGCTTTTTCTCATTCGTTTGCGCAGCCTCTATACTTGTCCCGCCACACTGTCGCAAACGAATTTCACCATCTATATATGTATATGAATGTACTGTGCCTTACACACATACTCAACCCTTTACTTATTCGTTTGCGCAGCCTCTATTCACTTTTCCGCCACACTGTCGTCAACGAATTTCACCATCTATGTACTGTATATACTGTTCTAAACACCTTCCACATAACAAACGGCTCGCAAATAATTTGAGAACTCACTAAAACATAATTTGAAAAATGTTGTGACAAAAACCAACCGTTATGTTTTTGTACTATATTAATCGTTTTTTATGTCTTTTCTGGTGCGGTCGTTTCAAATCAGTTTTTCTCTTGCGTCTGTTCGCGTCGACTGTTCGTTTCAGTGTGTCCATAAATGTATCGTGAAACTAACATGATAACAAAATTTTCGATATTTCTTCAAGGTTGCAAATAATAAAGTAATTAGATATGCAATTCTATCGATGATCAATATTCAAATTCAAGCTTATTATACGTTAATATTAAATAAAGTTAATTACATTAACAATTACTGACGAACTTTTAAATTTACTGACAGTTTCAGAACTATTGACGGAGTTTCAGAAACGCTGTCGGAGGTTTTAGATTCACTTACGAAAGGTTCAGAATCACTGACGGAAGTTTCATAATTACTTATGGAAGTTTTAGACTGAAAGGTGGTAGTTGCAGAATTACTGACGGAAGAAATACTGACGGAATTATCAGAATCACTGATGGAAATTTCAGAATAATTGACGGATTTTCAGAATCGCTGTCGAAAGTTTCAGAATCACTTTCGAAAATTTCAGGAGCACTGACGGAGGTTTCAGAAGTTCTGCTGGAAGTTTCAGAATTACTGATGGAAGTTAAAAATTCTGACGGAAGTTTCAAATTTATTGATGGAAGTTTTTGGACCACTGGTGGAAGTTTGAAAATTACTGACGGAAGTTTCAGAATTATTGACGGAGTTTCAGAATAGCTGTCGAAAGTTTCAGGATCACTTTCGAAAGCTTCAGGAACACTGACGGAACTTTCAGAATTATTGACGAAAGTTTCAAAATCACTGACAAAAGTTTCAGGAGCACTGCCGGAAGTTCTAGAATTACTGCTGGAAGTTTCAGAACCACTGGTGAAAGTTTCAAAACTTCTGACGGAAGTCTTACAATCACTGACGGAAGTTTTAGAATCTAAGGTGGAAGTCTCAGAATTACTGACGGAAGTTTCAGAATCACTGGCGGAAGTTTCAGAAACACTGACGATAGTTTCGCTCTTACTGACGGGGGTTGCTGAATTATTGATGGAAGTCTCAGGAACACTGACGGAAGTTTCAGAATTATTGACGGAGGTTAAAAATTTCTGACGGAATTTTCAGAATTATTGACGGAGTTTCAGAACAGTTGTCGGAAGTTTCAGGACCACTGACGGAAATTTCAGAATTACTGACGGAGGTTTCAGAAATACTGACGGAAGTCTCAGAATTACTGACGGAAATTTCAGAATTACTGGCGAAAGTTTCAGAATAACTTACGAAGTTTTAAAATTACTGACGGAAGTTTCAGTATTATTGACGGACTTGCAGAATAGCTGTCGGAAGCTTCAGAATTACTGACGGAAGTATCAGAATTACTGACGGAAGTTTCAGAAACACTGACGAAAGTTCCACTATTACTGACGGAGGTTTCAGAATCATTGATGGAAGTTTTTGAATTACAGACGAAAGTTTCAGAAACCCTGACGATAGTTTCAGAATTACTGACGAAGTTTCAGAATATTTTATGAAGTTATAAATTTACTGACAGTTTCAGAACTATTGACGGAGTTTCAGAAACGCTGTCGGATGTTTTAGATTCACTTACGAAAGCTTCAGAATCACTGACGGAAGTTTCAGAAACACTGATGGAATTTTCAGTACAACTGACGGATGTTTCAGATTCACTGACGGAAGTTTCTGAATTACTGACAAAATTTTCAGAATCACTGACGGAAGTTTTATAATTACTGACGGAAGTTTTAGACTCAAAGGTGGTAGTAAATTATGTAGGCCAATCAAAATTACTGGCTTGGCATATGTATAACTTTCAATTGGTACGTTCTTTAAATGCTCGTACTGTTCCCGTTTGAAAGATTGCGTTGGTAAGCTAAGATTCTTTACTGTATGTATTGTGGAAGGAATAATT
>JAWNMW010000333.1:0-72362 GCA_035043565.1 Drosophila robusta | reverse complement strand
TCTCATGCGTGTTAATTTTGAGCTGGGATTTCTCATTGAAAATAAGAAGGTAAGTGGTCTGTGATCCGTTTTTACTGTAAAATGTTTGGCATATACATATGGTCGAAAATCTGTTATTGCCCACTGAATAGCAACGAACTCTTGTTCTGTTGTCCTTTTTTTAGATTCACCCTGTGTGAATGAACGTGATGCATATGCTATTGGAAGCTGAATTCCATTATAGTTTCGAGTTAAAACCGCTCCATAAGCTTGTTTACTAGCTTGTTTATTATGCAAAATTATTTGCTAAAGTCTGGGTATTGTAGTTATGTAGGGTGCATTAGTTTTTCTTTTAGATGTTGTAATGCGTTTTGGCATTCGTCTGTCCAATTGAAAGGAACATTCTTTTTACATAACTTAGTTATGTGCCGTGAATAGTCGGCGAAGTTTTTAATAAAACGACGGTAGTAATTGCAAAATGCAACGAATCGTCTGGCGCTGTCGGCATCATGTGACACTGGGTAATTCTTGATGACGTCATATTTTTGTCATCTGGCAAGACTCCTTTAAAATGAACATTTTTTGGATGCAACTTAAAATTGTACCTCTTACATATTTCAAAAACATCTGTTAAGTTGTTAATCATCCATATATAGGAATGCTTGCGAACGTTGAAGTCCAGAGAATGCTATGGTCATCATCCTCTGAAATAAGTTTGGCGCTATTTATAAACCGAATAGCCATTGCTTGTTGAAAAAGAATTTATATTTCTTGAATCTTGTTCCAATTCAATCTGATGAAAACCTGACATTAATTGATCTAGAATGTCGTCAATTCTGGGGAGTGGAAATTTATCAGACAATAGCTTTTTATTCATTTGACGATAGTCAATCACTAATAGCCATTTCTTTTCCTCTGATCCTTGAAGGGATTTCTCGGGAACTAGCAAAAGTGGGCTATTGTATTCGGATACAGATGGTTCGACTATATTGTCGGTGATCAATTTCCTAACTTGTTTTTGTATTTCATCAACTTGACTATGAGGACTTCGTTAATTTTGTATGTAGGTTCATTGTCTTTTAGTCTCATTTTTATGCTTGTAAAAGTGGTTAGTTGATATCGATTCGGTTTCTAGTCCGAATACATCACTATATTTGGTGATACTAATTGTTTTTTAAATAGTGGTGCGAAATTTTTCTTTCATTGGGTTAATACTATTTCGTTTCTATTTTCTTGAGTGGTTTGAACGGCATCATAGTTCGAAAGGGGTTCATATTCTAATTCGTTTATGCAGACCAACTGGTCAGTGTTAGTTGTAGTTAATAAACGGACAAGTCTATATTTGGATGTTGCTATTGTATTTGCAAATAGTCTGCCAAATACCAGTTCGTATGGGCAATATTCATACATGACCGAAGGTGTCGTGTTGAAACAGTAAGTCAAATATTGGATCCAAGCATCCCAATCGGTTTTGTGTGCTGAAATGTATGAACGAATATATTCATTCTATGACTTCGTTCTATTGTCCCTAAAGTCTGGTGATGATATGCAGTATATATGAAGAAAGATTCTTGATCTTCATGTACTTGTACATTTCTGATATTGCTTGATTTTTATACTCAGTTCCCATGTCCGAAATGAACGTCTTCATTGGACCGTACTTTAGTATAAAATTTTCAAATATTGCTTTTGCGACACAACACGGAGTGGTCGCCAATTCTAGCGTGGTCTCTGGTCTCTTTTGTAGCTTTGCAGTTGACGCAACAATAGGAATCGAGTTGCGAAATGGACACTCTGCGACAGAATCTCGTCTCGTGAACATCGTTTTGAATTGACATTCTTTTGTACATTAACTCACATTTGCACTCTTGTTTGCAATTGGTATGGCTACTAAATATTTTGTTAAATCACATATTAGTGCGGCGATATATTCATTGCCATATTCAGATTTTGGTAGCGGACCAACGGTGTCCACTATCACTATGTCGAAAGCATTTCTTAGTGTTTCAGTCTTAGTCATTGGGGTCTTTGCGTGTGTCGTCGTTTTTGACATTTGGAATTTATGACATTTACGTATGTACTCTTTTATATGACTAGTCATATTTTTCCAATAGTAGTGTCTTTTAATTTTCGCTAGCGTTTTAGTTATGCCAGTATGACCTCCTTGAATTGGATCGTCATGGAATGTAGACAATATTTTTTGTATCTCTATTTCATTTTGTATATGGGTCACCGGCTTGAGTGGCGCTACTCTTAATGATTTTAATATTTTATTGCCCCTTGTTTTAAAAGTATCTATTGAAATTGATTCAAAGATCTTTTCGCTCGATGCCACTTTGAGTAAGCTGATTTTTAAAACACCGGCTTGCGTTTTAAGCCTTTTGAAAGAACCTAAATCGGGAATTCCATATAAATCGTCAACATAAATTCTTGCTATAACTTTATTTCCTTGTTTCAATAAACATTTGGATTCAGTTATAATGACTTCATGTACGTTGGGCTTATATAAATTTTTAAGACTTTGCATTGGCATAAGTTCTTTATTATTATTAACTGAACAGTTTTTATTTTATCTACTCTGTTGCCTGGCAGTGACTTTCAGGAATTTGTTTTGAATATTTTTGAGCTCGGATATTGTTATCCGCGATAGTGCGTGTACCACAAAATAATCTTTTGCCTTTAAGAACTCGACCGTAAAATCATACTCTTCTAATTCAAGTCTCATGCGTGTTAATTTTGAGCTGGGATTTCTCATTGAAAATAAGAAGGTAAGTGGTCTGTGATCCGTTTTTACTGTAAAATGTTTGGCATATACATATGGTCGAAAATCTGTTATTGCCCACTGAATAGCAACGAACTCTTGTTCTGTTGTCCTTTTTTTAGATTCACCCTGTGTGAATGAACGTGATGCATATGCTATTGGAAGCTGAATTCCATTATAGTTTCGAGTTAAAACCGCTCCATAAGCTGGTTTACTAGCTTGTTTATTATGCAAAATTATTTGCTAAAGTCTGGGTATTGTAGTTATGTAGGGTGCATTAGTTTTTCTTTTAGATGTTGTAATGCGTTTTGGCATTCGTCTGTCCAATTGAAAGGAACATTCTTTTTACATAACTTAGTTATGTGCCGTGAATAGTCGGCGAAGTTTTTAATAAAACGACGGTAGTAATTGCAAAATGCAACGAATCGTCTGGCGCTGTCGGCATCATGTGACACTGGGTAATTCTTGATGACGTCATATTTTTGTCATCTGGCAAGACTCCTTTAAAATGAACATTTTTTGGATGCAACTTAAAATTGTACCTCTTACATATTTCAAAAACATCTGTTAAGTTGTTAATCATCCATATATAGGAATGCTTGCGAACGTTGAAGTCCAGAGAATGCTATGGTCATCATCCTCTGAAATAAGTTTGGCGCTATTTATAAACCGAATAGCCATTGCTTGTTGAAAAAGAATTTATATTTCTTGAATCTTGTTCCAATTCAATCTGATGAAAACCTGACATTAATTGATCTAGAATGTCGTCAATTCTGGGGAGTGGAAATTTATCAGACAATAGCTTTTTATTCATTTGACGATAGTCAATCACTAATAGCCATTTCTTTTCCTCTGATCCTTGAAGGGATTTCTCGGGAACTAGCAAAAGTGGGCTATTGTATTCGGATACAGATGGTTCGACTATATTGTCGGTGATCAATTTCCTAACGTGTTTTTGTATTTCATCAACTTGACTATGAGGACTTCGTTAATTTTGTATGTAGGTTCATTGTCTTTTAGTCTCATTTTTATGCTTGTAAAAGTGGTTAGTTGATATCGATTCGGTTTCTAGTCCGAATACATCACTATATTTGGTGATACTAATTGTTTTTTAAATAGTGGTGCGAAATTTTTCTTTCATTGGGTTAATACTATTTCGTTTCTATTTTCTTGAGTGGTTTGAACGGCATCATAGTTCGAAAGGGGTTCATATTCTAATTCGTTTATGCAGACCAACTGGTCAGTGTTAGTTGTAGTTAATAAACGGACAAGTCTATATTTGGATGTTGCTATTGTATTTGCAAATAGTCTGCCAAATACCAGTTCGTATGGGCAATATTCATACATGACCGAAGGTGTCGTGTTGAAACAGTAAGTCAAATATTGGATCCAAGCATCCCAATCGGTTTTGTGTGCTGAAATGTATGAACGAATATATTCATTCTATGACTTCGTTCTATTGTCCCTAAAGTCTGGTGATGATATGCAGTATATATGAAGAAAGATTCTTGATCTTCATGTACTTGTACATTTCTGATATTGCTTGATTTTTATACTCAGTTCCCATGTCCGAAATGAACGTCTTCATTGGACCGTACTTTAGTATAAAATTTTCAAATATTGCTTTTGCGACACAACACGGAGTGGTCGCCAATTCTAGCGTGGTCTCTGGTCTCTTTTGTAGCTTTGCAGTTGACGCAACAATAGGAATCGAGTTGCGAAATGGACACTCTGCGACAGAATCTCGTCTCGTGAACATCGTTTTGAATTGACATTCTTTTGTACATTAACTCACATTTGCACTCTTGTTTGCAATTGGTATGGCTACTAAATATTTTGTTAAATCACATATTAGTGCGGCGATATATTCATTGCCATATTCAGATTTTGGTAGCGGACCAACGGTGTCCACTATCACTATGTCGAAAGCATTTCTTAGTGTTTCAGTCTTAGTCATTGGGGTCTTTGCGTGTGTCGTCGTTTTTGACATTTGGAATTTATGACATTTACGTATGTACTCTTTTATATGACTAGTCATATTTTTCCAATAGTAGTGTCTTTTAATTTTCGCTAGCGTTTTAGTTATGCCAGTATGACCTCCTTGAATTGGATCGTCATGGAATGTAGACAATATTTTTTGTATCTCTATTTCATTTTGTATATGGGTCACCGGCTTGAGTGGCGCTACTCTTAATGATTTTAATATTTTATTGCCCCTTGTTTTAAAAGTATCTATTGAAATTGATTCAAAGATCTTTTCGCTCGATGCCACTTTGAGTAAGCTGATTTTTAAAACACCGGCTTGCGTTTTAAGCCTTTTGAAAGAACCTAAATCGGGAATTCCATATAAATCGTCAACATAAATTCTTGCTATAACTTTATTTCCTTGTTTCAATAAACATTTGGATTCAGTTATAATGACTTCATGTACGTTGGGCTTATATAAATTTTTAAGACTTTGCATTGGCATAAGTTCTTTATTATTATTAACTGAACAGTTTTTATTTTATCTACTCTGTTGCCTGGCAGTGACTTTCAGGAATTTGTTTTGAATATTTTTGAGCTCGGATATTGTTATCCGCGATAGTGCGTGTACCACAAAATAATCTTTTGCCTTTAAGAACTCGACCGTAAAATCATACTCTTCTAATTCAAGTCTCATGCGTGTTAATTTTGAGCTGGGATTTCTCATTGAAAATAAGAAGGTAAGTGGTCTGTGATCCGTTTTTACTGTAAAATGTTTGGCATATACATATGGTCGAAAATCTGTTATTGCCCACTGAATAGCAACGAACTCTTGTTCTGTTGTCCTTTTTTTAGATTCACCCTGTGTGAATGAACGTGATGCATATGCTATTGGAAGCTGAATTCCATTATAGTTTCGAGTTAAAACCGCTCCATAAGCTGGTTTACTAGCTTGTTTATTATGCAAAATTATTTGCTAAAGTCTGGGTATTGTAGTTATGTAGGGTGCATTAGTTTTTCTTTTAGATGTTGTAATGCGTTTTGGCATTCGTCTGTCCAATTGAAAGGAACATTCTTTTTACATAACTTAGTTATGTGCCGTGAATAGTCGGCGAAGTTTTTAATAAAACGACGGTAGTAATTGCAAAATGCAACGAATCGTCTGGCGCTGTCGGCATCATGTGACACTGGGTAATTCTTGATGACGTCATATTTTTGTCATCTGGCAAGACTCCTTTAAAATGAACATTTTTTGGATGCAACTTAAAATTGTACCTCTTACATATTTCAAAAACATCTGTTAAGTTGTTAATCATCCATATATAGGAATGCTTGCGAACGTTGAAGTCCAGAGAATGCTATGGTCATCATCCTCTGAAATAAGTTTGGCGCTATTTATAAACCGAATAGCCATTGCTTGTTGAAAAAGAATTTATATTTCTTGAATCTTGTTCCAATTCAATCTGATGAAAACCTGACATTAATTGATCTAGAATGTCGTCAATTCTGGGGAGTGGAAATTTATCAGACAATAGCTTTTTATTCATTTGACGATAGTCAATCACTAATAGCCATTTATTTTCCTCTGATCCTTGAAGGGATTTCTCGGGAACTAGCAAAAGTGGGCTATTGTATTCGGATACAGATGGTTCGACTATATTGTCGGTGATCAATTTCCTAACTTGTTTTTGTATTTCATCAACTTGACTATGAGGACTTCGTTAATTTTGTATGTAGGTTCATTGTCTTTTAGTCTCATTTTTATGCTTGTAAAAGTGGTTAGTTGATATCGATTCGGTTTCTAGTCCGAATACATCACTATATTTGGTGATACTAATTGTTTTTTAAATAGTGGTGCGAAATTTTTCTTTCATTGGGTTAATACTATTTCGTTTCTATTTTCTTGAGTGGTTTGAACGGCATCATAGTTCGAAAGGGGTTCATATTCTAATTCGTTTATGCAGACCAACTGGTCAGTGTTAGTTGTAGTTAATAAACGGACAAGTCTATATTTGGATGTTGCTATTGTATTTGCAACGTAAACAAATTTTTATTTCTCTATTTGGTATCAACATACATTCTTCTTTTGTTTTTATCTCAATTTTACTTATTACTTGTGATCTTGCTGGTAGAAGTAATGATTTATTTCCTGGACTGTATGTTATTGGAAAATTTAAATTATTGGGGCTAAGTATTAACCAATCTTCAGTTTGTTTCAAGTCTAATTGGCAATTGAATCTTTTTATAAAGTCAAGGCCTATAATTCCATCATATGTTATTGTAAAAATTTGAGTCTACTATATGAAAATCGTGTGGAATTATATATTTGTCTGTTTGTAATTCTATTGATGCAACCCCTTGGGATTATATTATTTAATTATTTTGGATGTCTTGATAAATATCTGAATTTACTTTGAGAAGGGAAACGTCTGAACATGTGTCTACAAGGAATGTTAATTTCCTTTTTTGTTGTTGCATTATGAAATTTTACATAAATATTGAGACTAAAATTTATTGAGTGAACCTTTATGCTTAGGTCGCGTTAGGTCTCGTAACTCTGACATTATTGTTGTTACCTTTGTTAGAGTTACCGCGGCCTCTAGAGTTTCCTCTATTTGGGCCTTGTCCCCTGCTATAACCACGGTTATAACTCTGGTTATAATTTCTGGTACTATTGTTCTGTTAATTACCTCTCCCGCGGTAATTACCTCGGTTGCCTCTGTTGTCTCCGTACTGTTGTTGACGGAAATACAGAACAGAGTTGCTTGTCCGGTTGCTTCCGTACAAGTATTGACAAATTTCCAGATGGCTTCATTCATGTTATTGCCTGTGCCTGCTTGTATGATAGGTTTTATTTTATCAATTGCGCAATTATCAGGCTGAATCTGCTTGCTATTTCCGGGCTTAAACCATCACTGATGTAAGCTCCTTCTAGAGACTTGGTAAAATTTTCCACCTCTTGGGTATATTGGTTTGCCGTTTAGCTCTTCTGCTGCCGGCTAAGAACTTTTTCAGATATTACTTCTACAGATTCTCCTTTTACAGCCTTCGATAGTTTATTGATAATAGCTATAATTGTCTGTTCATTGCTTATCAGATTTCTTGCATGGCCTTTTAGCTTTGTTGTTATTATGCTTACAGCAGTAAGTTCATGGTTGCCTTTTATTGAATCTATTATATTCAATGCATCCAAGAAACTTTGTAGATTTTCAGCCTTTCCGTCAAATTCTGGTAGCAGAGATGAGGCTAGCTTTAAAACTCTACAACTGTCTGCGCTATGGTTGGGTTTGAACCAATGATATCCCTTTGCTCGATTGATTCTTGCAATGTTTCTATGTCTGTATCTATTTCTGAATCGCTACTTTGTTTCGACTCTTCCAAATTTTTAAGCTGGCTTGAATTAAAATTTGCCAATTGATCTAGATTTTCTGGCACTTTTATACTAAAGTGTCGTGTAGTAATAAAGTTTTTTTCGTCTGGTATTTAATGATTTTATTACCTTTAAACACTTATTTTTGTGTTCAATTGATAATTTTTTATCATATTTGTTGACTTTTTCCACTATGTTATTGTATTAATTTACAATAATTGTTATGTGGTGTAATAGCGTTTCGATTTTTATATTTGCATCTTTGTTAATGCACTTGTATGATCGTTCAAATATACTTTGAAATTCATCTATTTGTCCCGCTATTACACTCCATTCCATAACTTCATTATATTAAAAGTATTTCAATACAACTAATTTCTTGTCTATCTCTATTTGTCTATCGCATCTACCTTTATATATGTGTATCTATTTCTGTATACGTTTGCTTGCCTTGCATACGAAAGTTTGCTCTACTCATGTAACGTTTCTTTATTATTTTGTTATGTTTTATACATATATATTTATATAAAGACGATAGAAACAGTTACAATCGTTAGTATAAGCAAAAGGATCCACAGTGCTTGAATGTCATCTGTATGATCGACTATTTTGACGTTATTGACCACATTGGCCGTATTGTCTTTGGCTTTACTGGAATCACCACCGAACCAACCCAAAGAACCAACCAAAAGAAAATATGTTCTTTCGTTTTTTTTATAAAATTTTTAAAACAGGAATTGCGAAGAACAAATATTATCTTTTTAATTTTGTTAATTGCTGCTGGTTGAAAATTTAGTTGTTAAAATGCATATGATTGGCTCATAATTTTTATTTATACAATTAAACGTCCACTAGTGTTTTTAGTTAAAGCCTAACAGTGATTTGTAGTTTTCAAGTTGCACTTTAAAGGTGCTTTAACTTGATAGATAGACCTTATTTTAAGGCAAAGTGGGGTAGGTGGCATTTTGCCTGGGTCTGAGCGTTTACTAAGTCTTGCTTGGTATCGTTGGGCAACTTGACTGTACCGTTCGTTGGTACATCTACGTCCAATAAAAATAAGTTAACTGCTGATCCCATTCGCTGATACAAGGACAACGCTAGAGAAGCAGTTATGATTTTGTTGCTCATAACTAGTGGAAATTAAATGTGTAGTTAGATTTTAAGCTAATCAAACTCGTTCGCTGAATAGAAAAATTTTAACTAACGCCAGCCTAAGAATCCACATTAGAGATTTCAAAGAGTCCAGATACGAATCTCAATGAGAATCAATCCGAATCCTGAAAAACTCAGGAGAGAAAAATGAACAAGTCAGAACGTTGCAGTAGGACGTAACCGACTCCGTATACTCATTCACAGTACAGAGAAGTTATTATTGTTATTTTGGGAATATACAGAATTTATATATTTCGTTGGGCGGGGGTGGGTGTAGGTATTTTTTGGCTCGATCTTAAGAGGAGGTCACCCAAACACTGTTTGCCAACTGTGGTGAATCTAGCTTTAAAATTGTGGGAGATATAGATTTACGTGATTTGGGGGGCGGGAGTGGGCGTGGCCGAGATATTTTGTACCGGGAAATTTTTTACGGATCTTTAAAGGGGGTAACCAGCCATCTACGATTAAAATGTGGCGACTTTAGCTCAAAAGCAGTGGGAGATACAACCATTTTTGATTTTTATGTCATGGAAAGTCACCAGCAATCTACATGCCAAGTTTGGTGTCTCTAGCATTCAAATTGTGTGAATTATACACATGTTCCCGTTTTGAGCGTTCAGATCGGCTTTAGCGATTACGGAGCAGGGAGGGCGTCGCCGAAAATTCATCCGGACACACGGATAGATGGACTCTTTCAACTTCTTGAACGAGTATAAAAACAAATGCCCAATATAAAAGCAATATATTCAAAATATGAACACAAGGTTTGAATCAGCTTGACGCTGATTTGTTCTGACTTGAAACAATAACGAATCAAAACAAAAAGCCTCAAGGAAAAAAATAAAACCGACCAACACCAATAACAATGTTAATTTGAGAGCGGAGAATACAGATTAGGGAGAGTAATTGATGAGATTGAGAGCGCGAAAACATTACAAAAGTATGCACAGAGCGAAAATACAAAAGCATGCAAGCAATGCAACTGCACAATTCAAGCAGTATGTTTGTGTTGCAGTTTGTTGTCGTATTAAAACTCAATTTAGAAGCTTTTATTTAAAAACTGATAATTGAAGTCAAAACTATAAGTTTCACAATACCGATGTATCACAAACAGTCAGAAGAATAATTTTAGGCCAAAATATGCAAGTTCAGGATCGATTAAATTGGTAAAAATTAACTACTTCGAGGCGCAAGAAAACAACTTCCGTTGCGTATGCGATTGCGTGAGTAGTATTCATTATTACCCAAGCCAAGAATAATAGTTTAACTTCGAGGGTGACTCGAGGCCGGGGCCAATAAAAGTTAAAAAATAAGACGATATTTTCATTTGTTCTTGTATGAACGAAACGCTTAAGGGGGTTCGGTGTCGAGGTTCGTAGCCCACACTTTTCCCCAATTTCGCACTGCCATGAAACTATTACTAACAATTAACAAACAAAAGCATTTATAATTCCTGCTTAATTTATTGTCCCAATTGAGCCGTCGCTTTGCACACGTGTACGATTTTGGCTCTGCTGAAGTACATCTTCCAGCAGAAGAGGGGATGAGAACGTACGGCAACGGTTGGGGATCAATTCGGACCTCGACTTACTTAAGAAATGCGAGAACACCAGCGACCCGGAGCTCGGATGTGTGCCCGCGTATGTGGGTATATACGTTAAAATGCAGTTTTACGCCCCGCATTCGGGTGTGCGAATACTTACATGCCAAAGTGGCGAGCGTTTTATGCTTAGGTACGTCACGTGTTGATTTATTTCAGGTGTACAAAAGGAAAACTGTGGCGAACTAATGTGCGTCATAATTATTATGAAAAATAACATATACAATAATAAATAAAATTAAATGAAAATAGAAATTAAAAACTACATTAAACAAACTCATTCTACTATTTAAAATCGAAACAAACCGCCAAACACACATGTTATACGCACAATAGCACTGCTTAGAACAACACCAAACACAATATGAATACTAAGATGAGTAACGCCGAGTAAAAAAAGCTTTAAGGCAGCTTGATTTTCACAAAATTGAGAAAGAAAACAAAATCGGTGGCTTGCGCTTTCACAACTTAATGACCGTACTGCTCTCAGTTCGGCTTGTCGTTTGCCATGATACCATTTATGTTGGTATATGTTTGTGAACTTATGTATGTCTTTGCATTGGCTTTGGCTAAAATTAATTTTTACGTTTTATTGCGCAGCCAGTTTTGTCTGAAAGAGTTGCGCGCGCAACATTAAAAATTTCCAACGCAAAAAAGCTTCGCGTTGAATATTAATAATGCAACAATACGACGGAGGTAGACTCCTCGTATTCAGTTATTCCCTCTGCCGACGGAGTCGAACTCCTCGTACAATGCTCTCGCCTCTTGCACCACCCGCAGTGACATTCTCTTGCTCATCACAGTGGCGACCGAGCAGGTGATTAAGAAGAACACCTTTAAAACAATACACAGCAAAATATAAGTTAAAACCAAAAACAACACAGCAGCTATGGACAAAACAACTAGCAGACTTCATCGAAAGACCAAACCGCGCAATGAAACGGTTCGAAGTACTCGTCGCAATACACTGCGTCTCTGGGACATCAATGTCCACTGTCAGAACCACTGAAACCACAATTCAATATGGAGAAAACTAAAATCGCTATGAGAAGACTAAAGCGCTTAACAAAATATTCAGAGGCACAAAATAAGAACGCATATAACAAAATTGTCAACTGGACATCAACGGTGCGTAAAAGTAACGAGTTAAATCTCACTAAACTCATGCTAAAACATGCCGAGCACCTGGAAACGGCAGAACTCCAGAAACAACAACAAAAAATAAATGACTCACTTCGAGAAAATTCATACGGACCAGGAGTAAAGAACTAACCGGAATCGAAATCATCATGCTTACAATGTGGAAACCAGGCCACCTGGCAAGACAATAGAACAATAGAGTGTTGCAGACGCAGACAGGGAAACGAAGAGGGCCCCAGACATTCGCGCGAAGTAGGGGGACCAGGACACAAACGCGCAATATTGTCCGAATGAACGCAACTTTTTTCGGCGCTATTGATATATACTTGTAGTTATCTGCTTAAAATATATTCGCATTCGCATTCGCATTCGCAACGGACGTGTTTTTTTCTTGCGCCTCGAAATTGTCTAATTTTGAACTCAATTAATCAATATTATATTCGCTTTTTTGCCTAAAAATAGTATTGTAACAGTGTGATTCAATCGGTTCTGTGAAACTCATTGTTCAAATCAATTTAACAATCTTAACTAATTTGCAAAATTTGTGTTCAAGTGCAACAACAAACTGCAGCGCAAGTATACTGGTTGTCTTGTGCAGTTGCATTGCCGGCTGTGAACTCTTTGTTTTTGCATTTGCTCTTTGCATATTTCTCTTGTTTTCATTCCGCGCTCTGAAACGGTCTTTACTCTCTCCGCGCTTACAATAATATTGTTGTTGGTGTTGGACGGTTTCTTTCGTTCTTTTAATTTTTGATCTTATCCCGTTGCTTGTTTCGGTCGTCGCGCCCGCGCTATTTGCATTTGTGTACTAATTGTCATTGTATTGTGAGTAGATATCAGCATCAATTCTGTTTAACCCTAGTGTGCTTATTTTTTTCTGTACACCTTAACCTTTAACTTTTTGAGCAGTTATTTTATTAATTATTTATTTATTTATTTTTTTTTATTTATTTATTTTTCTCTAATTTTTATTCTTTTGATAATAATGTTTGTCTGCTATAACAAAGATTGCCAGGTACGTGCAAATGTCAAGATGGGTTTTGTTTGCTGCTGGCTGTGTGACAATATGTCGCACGAAAAATGCGCTGGCCTCAATGGCCGCATTATCGACCTGATTGAATCCAAATCAGGCTTAAAGTGGACTTGCGAATCCTGCAGGGAAGTCGAAAGGGACATGATGGGATTCATGAGGCAGACTAAGAGAGGCTTTGGGGACATCTTCGGCCAGTTTAAAAAACTGTCCGACGGGTTCTCCGCTCTGGACAATGAGTTCAAAGCTATGAAGCTTTTGAACGAATCTCCTAGGCGTAAAAAAGCTAATTTTAGGCTGTCTATTGGCCCAAATGAACTTTCTGGCCCATCAGAATTGCCCACTACATCCGTTACTAACTTGCAATTAATCAATTTTTCATCCCCCTCTCCCCACATCAAAGACAGAAGTGACGAAACCAACATTGTTCCCATGGATGTTGCTCCTTCTGTTCCCGAACCTTTTTCGGATTCTGTAGTTATTAGCCCTGTTGACACTAACCAGCTCTCTAGTGCTAATAAACCGACTGAATCAAATGGTCAATCCAAGGCTATAGCTCCATTAGAAGCTACTGCTAAGGTTCCTAATGTGACCCTTGTAGGTGTTCCACAAAAGAAACAAATCTTTGTTTCTAGGCTTGCCCCTAACACTACATCTGATGATGTTAAGGCCTTTGTCCAGGCCAAAATGAAAGCCAATATTACGGTGGAAAAATTCAAATTTTCATATACTCGGGACATTTCCTCTTTTAAAATAAGTGTTCCGGCCGACCATTTCAGCAAAATTTGCTGCAAGGAATTCTGGCCTGACCACTTAATTATTAAAGAATACACTGCGAAAAAGAAAAATCGGTCTCCGATTGCACTTCCGCCTCCTGGTGTAAATCTAAACCCACCTCTTGCAGCCTCTGTTAGTACAAAAAACTAACATCCTCCCTCTCACTTGGCTATCAGAATGTAAGAGGTCTTTGTACTAAACTTAGTAATCTTTATCTAAATAGCCTATCCTTTCCTTTTCATGTCATTGCCTTCTCTGAAACATGGTTAAGGCCTGACATCCTAGATTCTGAAATCCTTTCTAACAAGTTTTCTATCTATAGAAAAGATCGTACTTCTCGTCGTGGTGGTGGTGTACTTATTGCTGTTGATACTGATTTATTTTCAGAGATAGTGATAACCAACTTGAGTATAGATATTGAATTTGTTGCCGTCAAATTGTGCATTAACGGTGTCTGCCTTTTTATTACTTGTTCTTATATTCCTCCTTCTTCTGATAATTCTGTCTATTCAACGCACTTCTCTGCTATACATTCTATTTCTGCTATGCTTTCCGATCGTGATTTTCTTATAGTTCTCGGCGACTTCAATATTGCAGGAACTACATGGATTCCCAGTCCTAATTCCAGCGTGTTGACTTCCACGACTCAAAATGATTTTCTTGATAATTTATTTGGGATATCATTGTGTCAAATCAATGCTATCCCAAATTCACTGCATAAAATGCTTGACCTTATTTTTGTTTTGGATCAATCTTTTTTGTCTGTTTCCCGTACTGAACCAATATCATGTCCGGAAGATCCATATCACCCTGCATTAGAGGTGTTGATTGATTTACCTGCCCGGGTGCTAAACCCAGGTAGTAAACCTCCAGAGCGAGCTCGCCAATTTCGGAAAACCGACTTTGCCAAGCTAACTCTGCTCTTATCCCAGACTGACTGGTCTCTGCTTTACACCTGTAGGGACATGGATAGTGCAATTGCGATTTTTTATTCCACTTTAAACCATCTTTTTGATGCATGTGTCCCGGTTTGTAACTCAATTAGGTCTAACAAACCTGTTTGGTTTACACGGGAATTAACCAATTTAAAAAATAAAAAGTCAAGGATGTACGGGAAGTTCAAGAAATCTGGCTCTTTCTTGGATTACACTCGATATCTGATTGCACGATCTAATTTCATTGTCCTTAATAATCAACGTTATAAGGATTACCTTAGAAGGTGTAGGATACAGTTCCAGCGGGATCCTAAACGGTTCTATAGCTTCGTTAATGCGAAGCGCAAATCATCAACACTACCATCAACTATGTTTTTTGAAAAAACGACTGCTGACTCAGATCAGGCTATTGCCGATTTATTTGCTACGTTTTTTCAAACAACCTATAGTTCTCAGAATTATTTATCTCACTTGCCATATCCTTATCATGTAAATGTTTCTAATTGCATTTTTGGGCCGTTGATCACAGAAAGTTTACTATTAAATGATCTAAGGGTCATCAAGCCCGTATTTTCACCGGGACCTGATGGAGTACCAGCCTGCGTTCTTAGGTATTGTGCTGAAGGTGTCTCAAAGCCCTTGTTTAAATTATTTAATTTGTCCGTGGAGTTAAGTTCTTTTCCTCACATCTGGAAAGAATCATTTATTATTCCTCTCCTTAAAAAAGGAAACAAGTCTAATGTTTTGAACTATAGAGGTATTTCTAAGTTGTCTGCTATTCCTAAGCTGTTTGAGAAGTTGATAACTTTCCAACTACAACATCTCTGCAGATCTATAATTTCACCCTACCAGCACGGGTTTATGAAATATAGATCTACCACCACTAACCTATTGGAATTCACCTCTTTTGTTATTAAGGGTTTCCAAAATAAAATGCAAACAGATGTTATTTACACTGATTTCAGTAAGGCGTTTGACTCTGTTAATCATTCGCTTTTACTGCATAAGCTTCATATTCTGGGATTTCCAAATAACTTAATTCTTTGGATATCTAACTATTTGTCTTTAAGAACCCAAAAAGTTTACTTTAAAGGCCTTGTTTCTAAACCTGTTCATGTTACCTCCGGAGTACCGCAAGGAAGTCACCTTGGTCCGTTATTATTCACTTTGTTTATAAATGACCTCCCTTCTGCAATAAACCACTCTCGGGTGCTGATGTACGCCGATGACGTAAAACTTTGCCTGTCGTCTACTAACTCTCTAGCTGGACAAAATTTACAATCCGACCTTGACAGTTTCCAAACCTGGTGTCAAGTAAATTTATTAAATCTTAATTACAGTAAGTGTAAATTAATGTCCTTTTATAGACGCATGCCCTTTTTTAATAATTATTTTCTAAATGGTGAACCTCTAGAGCGTATTGAGTCCGTTAACGATTTGGGCATTCTTCTTGATCCCAAGCTTAAGTTTGACAAGCATATTTCTACTGCTGCTAATCGAGCGTTTGGAGTCCTGGGATTCATAAAGCGCTGGTCGAAAGAATTTGACGATCCCTACATTACTAAAACCCTTTATACTTCACTTGTTCGTCCAATTCTTGAATATGGATCTTGTATATGGTGTCCCCAATACAAGATTCATCAGGATAGAATTGAATCCGTGCAAAAACAATTTCTGCTTTTTGCCCTCCGGGGTCTTAACTGGAATCCTAATTCCCGCATGCCTTCTTACCGTAGTAGACTCTTACTAATTAATCTTCCCTCTCTTTCTAATCGTAGAACCATGCTAGGTGTAATCTTCTTACACAAACTAATCAATGGGGAAATTGATTCTTCAGAATTAATCAGCCAAATTAGTTTTGCGGTTCCGTGCAGAAATACGAGGAATTTTTTACCGATTTCTCTTGAACTATGTATTACTAACTATGCTATCCACAACCCTTTTCGCATCTTATGCGCTACTTATAACAATCTTTTCCATATATTAAAAAATGCATGTTCTGTCCCTGTCATTAAAACGTTAGTCCTTTGTCATCTGTCCATTTGTTCGCGATCTTCGTCACCGCACGTTATGCGGCGCGCCCCTCGGTCGGTTGGGCGGGAGGTGGGTGGCATTTTGCCTGGGTCCGCGCGTTAACAAGCCCGTGCTTGGTATCGTTGGGCCACTTGAATGTACTGATCGTTAGTACATCTACGTCCAAATAAGAAAAAAAAATAAAGTGTTAAGATTTTTGTGCCAAAAACTGGCAAATCGATAACATCCCTACACACCTCAAATCGCAAATCGATAAAGGTGAATATTTCCAACAATATTAAAGTTAGAGTCACCAAATTTACTAGTGACCTCCCTGATTTCGCGGCCATGACCACTGGAACCTCACCCAACGCCCCGGATTAAAACATCGGAAATGGCTATATCATCCATAGTTTTTGAGACAGAGACTCTATATATTATACTACACCCCCAGCGCCCCCGCCTTAAAATATCGGAAATGGCTATATCTTCCACAGTTTTGTAGCCAGAGGCTCCATATATTCACTGGAAAGCTCCACATATATTACAGGAAAGCTCCCCCAAGCATCACAGAAAGAATTTTTTGGCCACGCCCCCTCCCGCCTCCGTAATCGCTAAAACCGAAATGCCTGAACACTCAAAACGGTAACATGTGTATAATGCACACAATTTGAAATCTACTGACACTTAACTTGGCACGTAGATTGCTGGTGACCTCACCAAAAGATTGTAACCTTGATATGCCTGCTATGCCCACAAGAACGCCCCAGCCATCTTGCCTTAAATAATAAAAAATGGGTATATATATCGCAGTTTTTGAGCTAGAGTCACCAAATTTTAAAGGTAGATTAATGGTAATCTGTTTTAAATAAGGGTACAATTTAGAGCTAGAGTCACCAAATTTGAAAAGTAGACTACTACTAATAAATTTTCCCTCTCTTTCTTATCGTAGAACCATGCTAGGTGTAATCGTCTTACACAAATTAATCAATGGGGAAATTGATTCTTCCGAATTAATCAGAAAAATTAGTTTTGCGGTTCCGAAATACGATACATTTTTTACCGCTATCTCTTAAAATGTGTAATGTAATCTATGCTATCCACAACCCTTTTCGCATCTTATGCGCTAAATATAACAATCTTTTCCGTATATTAAACAATGCATGTTCTGTTCCTGTCATTAAAACGTTAGTCCTTTGTCATCTGTCCATTTGTTCGCGATCTTCGTCACCGCACGTTATGCGGCGTGCCCCTCGGTCGGTTGGGCGGGAGGTGGGTGGCATTTTGCCTGGGTCCGCGCGTTAACAAGCCCGTGCTTGGTATCGTTGGGCAACTTGAATGTACTGTTCGTTAGTACATCTACGTCCAAATAAAAAAATAAAAAACATGTGGCGGAAGTATACTCAGGGACTGATTTTACATCACAATTATTTTGAATGACGTAATTTGAGAAATACACACAAATTTGAATTTTTCCACCGTAATATGTGCAAGCCTAGAAACGAATATTTGTTTCTTGAGGGACACCTACAAGGGTCATCTTAGGAACCGCAGCAGTAGCTAACAATGGAGAAAACCCCTTAATCGATTAACCTTTTGATTCGTTCGATTTAATAGCACTACATTGTTGATCTGTGTAAACGGGGTCAGAAGGTACAACATCAAAGGGTACGATCTTGCTTTCTTCACATCTGTGTTTGATGTGGAGAGATGGGAAAGAGAAATGTTTTTATTCTAAATTATGCGTAGATGTTGTGGGCAATTGTGTAGGGATAGTAAGTTCGCTAAAGCCAATAGACACCCTAAAATCTGTGTTTTTGCGCCTTGACGACTCTTTTAAAAGCTTCATGGTTTTGAATTCGTTATCTAAAGCAGGGAAACCGCCGGACAGTTTTTAAACTGGCTGAAAATATCACCAAAGCTTTTTTATACCCTAAATACATTAAAAATGGGTAATAATGGCGTCGGGCCTTGCTCAACAAGATAAGAAGGCGGCTGCCAGAATGAATGGTTAGCTGATAGGGACGTGGACAGTTTAGGGATTAGTGTAAAAGGTTGTTGAATGAGTGTGTTCGGTCTGACTGGCCAGCCAGATGGGACACGAGTGAGTATCCGAAATGTGACGTTTGTCAGGGATCGACCCGACTTTGGTTTTAAGCCCTTTGTCTTTGCTTTCTTGCACTCGAGGAACCTGTTTGCGAGTTCGCAGTGTCCTTGTGGTTACATATCGGAGACATGGCAACATGTTCTTTGTGAGTGTCCGCTGTATGCAAATCTTCGTGATTTGAATGCCATGGGTGTGCTTAAGGTTATTGGGGGGTTTGGCGTAAGTCGAGCATTCTTCGTTAGTGATAGGGTCAGAAGATTGAGTGAGTTTGTCAGAGCTGCATTTGGCAGAAGACGAACTCAGGAAAATGGTCTGAATGGTTAAATGAATGAAATATGATTGTGCGGGGGTGTGTATGTTAAGGAGTAAATTGTGAATGAGTTAGGTGGTGTGTGTTGTCTGGTTACCAGTCCCCAGTTTCATGGAATTATTCTGGAAGTCTTCTTTTAGAATACGAGTTTTGACCAGAGGATTGGTCTGGTACCACGGTGTAGGGAATCACAGAAGCGGTCTCGGCTTTCTGCTCTCTGCACAAAGTTATTTGGAACTTGTTGGGGGCACTTGTTGGCCTCCTAGCGGCTTGATCTTCGATCAACTAGTAATGCCGTCAAAGTGGAAAAATCGTGTCCATGAACATGGCGTATACTGTCCCATTTGTGGCCTGACCGCAGGCTTATTTTCTAGTACCACGGGTAATCAGAAGCCCACGGAACTTGTTCCGTTCTAGTTTTTGGTTTCGGCCCTTTAGCGAGTTTCGTGGTGGCTGAGGTTTAACACCCAAAATATACAACCGGGTGCCGTGACCCATAGATCGGAAGAGGATTAGGTTGGTCTCCATCCAAACCAAGGTGGAAGTCACGACCAAGCAGTAGTGTCTTCAAATCGGTACCTGCGGAAATGATGTTCCAATGGGGCACTGATTGACGCTTAAATTAATCCTTTCCTTAGGACCGTGAGATTAAGCCATTGTGGCAGGAGCTCACGTAAAACCACTTGACTTTAAAGTCCGACTGTATTAACGCAAGGATTTCGGAAACTACAAAAGCAAGAGACGAAAACTGAAAGACTTTAGATTCTGTAATACAATACTGAATATGAGTTTTTCATTTTTTGTCACATTGCACCGTTTCATTTATATAGATAATTTCGATTGTATACCTGATTCTTTCTTAGTTTTCTTAGCATATCTTCTTAGCTACAAGAGCTAGAGCCACCGAATTTATTTCGACATGTTCACGGAAGCATACGCACCCTTCCATACTTCAGATTTTGAATACCCACTTGCCCCATATATGAAGAAAAACGCAATTTAAATACTACAGACTTGGGCTTGGTTTATACATAGATTTGAATGCTCTTATTACGTACAACAAATTACGCTAGTATTTTAAAAGATATTCACGAATATAGTTTCCATAGTGGGGGCCAAGCGCAGCAGCTGAGAAAAATGCACCGCCTGCTGCGTGAAGTAGTGTGTATGAATGCAAGGGGGTTGAAATGTATGAAGACAATGTTCAGGGTATCCAGCATCGGCCAGTATCCTTACTGTTAAGGCGAATCTGTGATTAAACTATGGAGAGATTTCTGAATCGTCCGGCGTAGCGTCACACGAAATATTTTTCGAAATATTGTCAGCTTTAAGAAGCTTCTGGATTATATTGGCGTTAATTGGAGACGTTATTTAAGGACAACCTCGTCCGTTCATTTCCACCTGGCTGTATGTTGGATACGCCGATGCCAAAGGACGATGCATCTCTTGATAATACCAGAGGAACTCGCTCATCGAAATGCGCTAATTGTGTTGCATATATAATGTTTGTTTTCAGTGCTGCAAAAGCGTGCCGTTATTCTGTGTCGAACTTAAATGGTGTCTTCACTGCGAAGTTGATTCAGCAGAGAAGCTAGCTGGAAATAGTGGGGAATCAAATTCCAATAATAGTTGATATAAAAACCTCTATGAAAGCCTCTAGCGTAGAATATTATTGGGCGGCTTATATTCCTTGACAATTTGTAAGTGTAGTCTCCTTCCGATGTTTTTTCATCTTGGAAAAAGTGGCATTTTTTCCTTTTACATTACCACGGTGTGTTGACAACCATTATTTGGATTTTCTGCTTCGTCCAGCTCCATTTACAGATGCACAGCTATGAGGCCGATTTTGAAGAAGTGCTCACCATGGCGAATCGAGCAATCGAAGATTCCCATTTGCCGAATATAATTGACTTCCAAATACCTTCGTACTTTAGGCGATATTCTTCTTTAAATTTGGTCATTTTAGTAAACGGTATTTAACGGCTCTTGTGGAATTTAGGAGTAGGATTTAAATAAACACATGCTTTGAAATCTTTTTTAACGCCTTAAGCTCAAACACTGCTTGTACCGGTTTAAAACTATAGTGATTTGATAGTGGTTTGTTAACTGATGTTTGAAATTCATAAAATTTCAAAATTAAAAGTTCTAAACAAATTCAATCCGAAAAGATTACTAGAGTTGATAACGTCAGCTACCACTAACACGATGTTGGATTTATTGTTGCCACACAGCGGCATGTTTAAGTTTTGTCGCCAATTATTGTAACGATTATAGCTGTATATCCCCTTGCAAAGAATATCCCCTGCATATCCTTTGTTGCCAAATATTATGTTTGGGTGGAAGTGTTTTAAAAACACGCGTCTGCGCACAAGTACTAATTATTCATAACTGCGTTGTTTATTTACATTATAGACAGAGAGAACAGAATACAAGATCGAAAGAGATGTGTGATAAAATCGATATACCTACATATCAATACTAAATGTAATGTAATTATTATTATGTAGATCGATAAGCAAATTCAGGTTATCGGAAGAATACACATCTCACGCTATTTTCAATGGCTGACTTAATAAAGTACACATGCACAACTTATAGGGTAAAAATAAATCTTTTATTTTACATAAGTTTATCCATTTATTACATGGTATCAGAAGAAAATACCACTTATTAAACAACAATAAACACAATGGAAAGAAAATTGCCGGAAATTGACTGCTCAGTATTAGCACATGAGTGGCCACAGTGGAAAAATATATTCCTTATGTACGAGCCCGAAGTAAAGAAGATAGCCAAGTTTTTGTAAGTGGCATGGTAGGCGCTATTTTGATATCGGCAGATCCATCGTCGTCCACTGTAGCAGCTCTGACCGACGTATTAAAGGCGTTTGATGTATACAGCATTTCACTAAAAATATCACAGAGGAATCCTACAAATTTCGCAACATACTGCAAACTGAGGAACAGCCATTTATGGATTTTGAGAAAGAACTTCGAAAGCAGGTGCAACTGTGAGCAATAAAATGCAAGTTCGGCAATTCGTACGAAAGTGGATGCTAATCGATCGCCTCAGCATTGGAGGTAAGACAAAAAGTTACAATCAAAACTGATGGAATCAAAAAACAACCAGTTGAAGGATAATAATAATAATAATTGAGTGTAAAGCACTTGAGGCTAAAAATAATGAGCAAAGAAGCATGGACAACACCAACAATAACAGAAGCGTATGGACAACACCAAAAATAACAGACGACTGAAGAAGCGTGTGGACAACAACAAAAACATGAACAACAGACAACTGGAGAAGTTTGAAGACAACTAGAAGTAGAACACAAGCGAACAATTAACTAGGGAAAAAAATAGATTATTATTTATTTATAAATTATTTTGGGAAACAAAATAGAATTATTATTTATTTACAATCGAAAATGGCTATACCTCCTACAGTTTTGAACTTGTGGCTCCATATTTGGAATATATATTACTGAAAAGTTCCCCAAAACATCACAGGCCAGCCACGCCCCCTTTCGCCTGCTTAATTGCTAAAACCGATATATTTGAAAGCTCAAAACGCTAACATGTGTATAATTAACACCATTTTAAAGCTAGAGACACCAAATTTGGTATGTAGTTTACTGTTGACCTCACCAAAACGCGACCTTGATATCCCAGCCACACCCCCTGGAACGCCCCCCAGCCACGTCGCCTTAAAAAATCGAAAATGGTTATATCTGTCACAGTTTTTGAGCAAGTGTGACCAAATTTTAAACGTAGATTTGTGGTCTCCCGCGAAAATCTGTATCTAACACAATTTGAAAGCTTGAGTCACCAAATTTGGCAGACAGTGTTTGGGACGACTTCCACAGCCCCTACAAAATTTAGAAATGCTATATTTTTCAAAATAACAATAATAACTTCTATGAACTGCGAACGGATATACGCAGTCGGTTAGATCCGACTGCAACGTTCTTACTTGTTTTTGATTATAATAATGTTAAAGTTATTAATTTTGATATAGTTGAAGCAAACTGCTCCGATTTGAAATCAGTTAAGAGCAAAGGTGTAGAATTTTTGGTTGTTGATGAAAAATGTGAGCCTACGTGGACTAAAATCTTCTGTTGAATTAAATCGAATTACACATTTAAAAATTAATTTAGTCTGTTACTTACCGACTACCAGAAAGCAATTTGTAGAAAAATTCAAGCACATATTTGAGGGTCTAGGCAAGCTACCATACAAGCAAGCTATTATCTAAAAGGAAGGTGCAAAACTAGTATAACACAATTCAAAAAACCGTTTCCCCAAAGTATACTTTAAGTTTTAGAGCAAGAGTACCATGGTAAAGTAATAAATGAATTCATCTGTGACATATCCTACTAATTTGGTAAGTAATTTGCAAATAGTGGAAAATCCAAACGGAACACTGCGACTGTGTTTAGACCCAAGCAATTAAATAATGCAATTAAACGATATTTTTTATCACGACCATGGATGACTTTATTACTGAACTGTGTCATAAAAAAATTTTACAATCTTAGACTTGACGGAAGGGTTCTGGAAAATGGAACTGAACAGAAAAAGCTCTGACTTGACAACCTTCATGACCCCATTTGGCAGATATAGATTCAATCGTGTGCCATTTGGAATTAATAGTGCACCTGAAATGTTTCAAAGAAATATAATTCAAATTCATGTTGACTTAGCAAATGTAATCATATACTGTAATGTAAAGATGGAATTGTTGGCAATTAATACAATAATGTTCGAAATGCGGCATAGGGTGATGTAGCAAGATCAGAAGAGTCGGTCAAGCATACCCTCTCTGAACAAAATAAATTTCTTCTCCGGCCATCTGGCAACAGCTATTCTTCTGATCTAACGGGCTTCCCAAAACCTAGAATTCACAGCGGTATCGGGACCTTTTGATTCCCTAGCTCTGTCGGTGTGTGTGTGGGGTTGCTGTGTCCGATGGCTCCGTTTACATAATATTTATTATTTTGGAGTCCCTCCTGAAACTAAATGGTGGAAGCTAAACTCCCAGAAGAGCAAATAGCCTCGTTTGGGAAAATTTAAAATTCGCGCAAGCACATTGAGGTTGCTTTCTCAATCTGAATGCTGTCTAGATTTTGGAGGATCTGAGATGGTGATCGCGATCTTTACCTAACCATGAATCTCGTATTCAATTTATTTCAGATTGTCCTTACAAGAATTGTTTGTGTAAAACTTCTTTTGTGTTTGAGCGTTTGCTTGCGCTATTCTCGACTGCAGTTGTTTGTCTGCTTTGCGCTCTCCCACCTATGTCCTGCTGCAAAAAATCTTGAAATTTCAAGCAGGTTGATAATTCTGCACCACCGCAATTTGTAAATGGCTAGTTGTGCGATAATATGATGCATGCGAAATGTGCAGGTCTTATTTGGCGTGATAACAACAAAATATGCGCTAATCTATAAAAAGGACTGCGGTAGACTTCCTTGGTCGTGACCAGTATGCATTGAAATTCAAATTGATTTCTCCAGAATGTATAAATTCTCTGAGAACCTAATTTTAAAACCTAATAAAAACTTTAGCAGCTTTCGGTTGACTTTGACTCGAGCATACAGCTGCTTAGCAATATAAAATTTGGACTCCCCTAATCGCCAGTTAAAGTCTCGCTTTTTAACTGTTTCTTCTTTAGTTCCCCGTAAACCTGTCCTACCTCTTTCACCTGTGTTGGATACACCTCCTTTGATACTCTCCGATGTTATCATTTTCGCCATCTCCAAGTGATTGTCGATATTACTCCACTAGCTTCTCCTGAAGAACCGCCTATAATTCCATCGGTTTCAACCGGCTCTTCCTATTATCTTCGGTAATGCACGTGGAGTTCCTGATCGCAGAGATAGATTGGCGCACATTCTATCACCGGCCCCTGACAGCAATCATGCTGTCATTGCCCCCTCAGTTCCGACTTTTACTGTTGTTCTGCCTTGTAAACAAGTATTTTTGTCTTGACTTTCCTTGGACACTACTTGTTACTCTTTGGCAGCTTATGTTGCGAGCAAATCCGCTGCTAAAGTTACAATAACCAATTTCAATTTCTCCACTCCTCGAGAAATTTCATCATTTGAAATTAATGTACCTCAGGATTCTTTTACAATCATTTGCAACCCTAAATTGCAAGCATCTACTAGTTTGGGATCAAAAAACTAATTTCTTTTTTTGACAATTTATCAGTGCTATGTCAGAATGTCAGAGGTCTTCTATTCAAGCTTAATCTCGCAAATCTTCTTGATCGCCTTCCTCATTTTTTAGGGATGGAAAAAGCAAGCAATGATCCTACTGCATCTGCATCAAACTGAAAGCCAATATTGCGGTGGAAAAATTCCAATTTTCGTACATTGGGGACATTTCCTCATTTAATATAAGTGTTCCGGCCGACCATTTCAGCAAAATTTGCTGCAAGGAATTCTGGCCTGACCACTTAATTATTAAAGAATACACTGCGAAAAAGAAAAATCGGTCTCCGATTGCACTTCCGCTTCCTGGTGTAAATCTAAAACCACCTCGTGCAGTCTCTGTTAACACAAAAAACTAACATCCTCCCTCCCACTTGGCTATCAGAATATAAGAGGTCTTTGTACTAAACTTAGTGATCTTTATCTTAATAGCCTATTCTTTCCTTTTCATATCATTGCCTTTTCTGAAACATGGTTAAGACCTGACATCTATTCTGAAATCCCATATAAAAAGTTTTCTATCTGTAACAAGATTTCACTTTTCGTCGAGGCGGTATAGATGTGGAATTTGTTGCTGTCAAATTGTACATTAACGGCGTCTGCCTTTTTATTACTAGTTCTTATATTCCTCCTTCTTCTGATAATTCTGTCTATTCAATGCACTGCATAGCAGAGATATACATTCTGTCTCTGCTATGCTTTCCGATCGGTATTTTATAATAGTTTTCAGCGACTTCAATATTGCTGGAACTACTTGGATTCCTAGTCCTAATTCTATCGTGTTGACTTCCACGACTCAAAATGATTTTCTTGATAATTTATTTGGGATATCATTGTGTCAAATCAATGCTATCCAAAATTCGCTATATAAAATGCTTGACCTTATTTTTGTTTTGGATCAATCTTTCTTGTCTGTTTCCCGTACTGAGCCTATATCATGTCCCTATCACCCCACATTAGAGGTGTTGATTGATTTACCTGCCCGGGTGCTAAGCCCAGGTAGTAAACCTCCAGAGCGAGCTCCGACTTTGCCGAGCTGACTCAGCTCTTATCTCAGACTGACTGGTCTCTGCGTTACACGTGTGCAATAGTGCAATTTAGATTTTTTATTCCGCTTTAAACCATCTTTAATACATGTGTCCCGGTTTGTGATTCAATTACGACTAACTAATCTGTTTGGTTTACACGGAATTAACAATTTGAAAAAAAAATTCAAGGATGTACGGGAAGTTTAAGAAATCTAGCTGTTTCTTGGATTATACTCGATAGCTGATTGCTCGATCTAAATAACCTAAATAGCCAATGTTATAAGGATTACCTTAGAAGTTGTAGGATACAGTTCCAGCGGGATCCCAAACGGTTCTATAACTTCGTTAATGCGAAGCGCAAATCGTCAACACTACCATCAACTATGTTTTTTGAAAAAACGACTGCTGACACAGATCAGGCTATTGCCGATATATTTGCTACATTTTTTCAAAACGACCTATAGTTCTCAGAACAATTTATCTCATTTGCCATATCCTTATCATGTAAATGTATCTAACTCCATTTTTGGGGCTTTGATCACAGAAAGTTCACTACTAAATGATGTAAGGGTCATCAAGCTCGTATTTTCACCGGGACCGCATGGAGTACCAGGCTGCGTGCTTAGTTATTGGGCTGAACGTGTCTCAAAGCCCTTGTTTAAATTATTTAATTTGTCTGTGGAGTTAAATTCTTTTCCTCACATCTGGAAAGAATCATTTATTATTCCTCTCCTTAAAAAAGGAAACAAGTCTAATGTTTTGAACTATAGAGGTATTTCTAAGTTGTCTGCTATTCCTAAGCTGTTTGAGAAGTTGATAACTTTCCAACTACAACATCTCTGCAGATCTATAATTTCACCCTACCAGCACGGGTTTATGAAATATAGATCTACCACCACTAACCTATTGGAATTCACCTCTTTTGTTATTAAGGGTTTCCAAAATAAAATGCAAACAGATGTTATTTACACTGATTTCAGTAAGGCGATAACAAGCCCGTGCTTGGATTCGTTGGGAGACTTGAATGTACTGTTCGTTAGTTCATCTATGTTCAATATAAACCCAAAGAGTTTTACTTAGGTCCGCAACCTCCAAACAAGTTCGTGCTACTTCAGGTGTTCCCGAAGGTAGTTATCTCCATTCTATAGTTTCACATGCTCGCATACTTATGTACGCAGATTTATTTTTACCATGATTCCCAACATCACACTCGTATAAACGACGATCTGAATTCTATACAGCTTTAGTATTTGGCCAACCAGTTGCACCTTAATTGTCCAAAGTGTATGTTTATGTCTTTTACTCGTTTTAAGCCACATTTTGTTAGTTAAACAATTAATAATTTTCCATTGAAACGTTTCCTAACAGTAAAAGATCTTGGGTTTATTAAACGTTGGTCGAAGGAGTTCAATGATCCCTTTCATTACGAAACTTCTTTACAGATCTCTTGTCCGCCCAATCCTGGAATACTGCTCATGTATCTTGTGTCCGCAGAACAAACTCCACAAGGATCGGATTGAGTCCGTCCAGAAGCAATTTCTGCTATTTACCTTACGTGGTTTAAACTGGGATCCCAATCTTTGTCTGCCATCATACTACAGGCTTTTACTTTTTAATTTCCCGTCTCTAACCAACAGTAGGATAATCCTTGGTGTTGTCTTCCTACACAAGTTGATCAATGGTGACACAGATTCTGCCTTTCTCTTAGGTTACCTGAACTTCTGGGTTCCGTTTAGAAACTATTACCCCTTATTCCTTCCTAAACGCACGACAGAATACGCTTTTCATAATTAATTTCGTGTGTTATGCCAACGCTATAATAGCCTTTACCACATGTTCTCCTCTAAGCTCTGTCTTCCACAAATAAAGTCACTGCTTTCAGGATATCTTCGGGAGATCATTGACCACCCTTAGCTGAGAGCAGGGTGTGCTTGCCGGACAGGCTAAATCTCTCCCCCATCGGGTTTCGATTTCCGCCTCTGTCTTTTTCCTTTTATCTATCTATCCATTTCTAATAATGGTTATTATTAATAACGAAATCTGTTTCCATCACTTTCTTTAATATATTGTTTATTTATTAGATTAGATTTAAATTTTAGAATTTACTCAAACTACTTACAACTTTCTCTTTAGCTGTAGGATCTTTTAACGTCACTGACTACAATTAGCTGTGATTAGGGGCATGGCTAGCCGGACAGGCAAATAAAATACCGCATCGTGTCGGTGATGCTATGAGAATTGCTTGTAATTCTCTAAGGCTTTTAGCTTTTAATTGTTATATTTATATATATGTTTATATACACATCTTTGTTTTTATATATTTACTTAGCTTGACATTCGCTTTGTCATCCTATTAAATAAATAAATAAGTTGTGCTGCCAAAGCTTTCAGCTGACCTTTAACACTCACGCAAATGTGGAGGATCGCAAGAACATCTGCTTTGTATTTTAACAAATTATTTATGAAAACATTGGATATTTAAAATTATTGGCAAGCTAGTTATGGAAATTGTAATCAACAGAATTTGCTGGGACTTACGCACAATATACATAATGTGATGCGGTGAAAGCCTTCCAACCTTGCTAATTTGAGGTTGTTTGTTATAGGGTGTTGGTTTATGTAAAGTTCTTTTATTGGTTTATTATGTAGTTGGTTTTGTTTGTTTGGTTTTTTTTGTTCTTAGTTTTTTACATTTGTGTCTTATACTGAATGTGTAATTATTTTGTGACTACTGTAATTTACTTAAATGGTTTTGGGGGGTTTGTTGTTGTTCTTTCAGTCTGATCTGATTTGATTTATTTAGTTAGGTAATTTATGTTTGATTTGGTTATATATACTTTCTTTTCTCCATTTCGTTTTTTTTTTGTTGATATTTTTTTCTTCGGCACCACTAATGAAAAAATATGTGCTACATAACTGGCTCCATAAAATTAGCGGAAATATATGTATGTTTTTATACGTCGGGATGTGCATAAAAAAATTCAGCTTTGAGTGCTTTCTTTTTTTTTTTTGTTTTTTCTTTGCCTCATGATACTCCTACTCCACTAGACACACACTTTTATAATGTTTTGATCCAATTTACGCTGTTAGGTAATGGGACACTCTGTCTGTCCTATGGTACAACGACGATGAGCTCCAAGCTCCGATGCACTGGTGGCAACAATTTTAACCCACCTCCAAAAGTATGCCTTCTAGCGAGACTAGCCGATACACTGGTGGCAAAAATTTTAGAACTTCTCCAAAAGAAGGCCTTCTAACGGAGCTAGCCGCTGTTTGGAGATGGGTAAGGCGATCGCGTAAATGGGCACTATAACCGAAAAATTATTAGTTTTCAACTACTGACGAAATGTCTCGGGGTACATATACCTTTTTCCGTGGCGATTGTATTTCGCACTTCCAAAATTGTTTCCTGGTTGGCTAAATGCTGGATGCCTCCAGATTAGCTTCTGGCTACACCAAGTAAATGGGCTCAAATGGGTTGCTCGAACTTATGACTCGGATTTATTAGCTGGGCAATCAGATCTTTGACCGGTTTAATTGACTCGAATAATACATAGCATTATTGATAGAAAAATTTACTCACGTGGTATGAAAATTTTAATAAAAAAATTTTATTCTCTTCCCTGCTCCCGGCTGGCAAGTGGAGATAAATATGTTATATTCAACCGTGCAAAAGTTCGGCTTACATAAAGCACTCTCCCAAAACTCAATATCAAAGCTTAAGCCTGTAACAACGCAGGCGACATAATTCAAGCCACCTTGAAAATTTGGAAGAGTCGAAACAAAGTAGAGATTCAGAAATAGATACAGACATAGAAACATTGCAAGAATCAATCGAGCAAAGGAATATCATTGGTTCAAACCCAACCATGGCGCAGACAGTTGTAGAGTTTTAAAGCTAGCCTCATCTCTGCTACCACAATTTGACAGAAAGGCTTAAAATCTACAAAGTTTCTTAGATGCATTGAATATAATAGATTCAATAAAAGGCAACCATGTACTTACTGCTGTAAGTATAATAACAACAAAGCTAAAAGGCCATGCAAGAAATCTGATAAGCAATGAACAGACAATTATAGCTATTATCAATAAACTATCGAAGGCTGTAAAAGGAGAATCTGTAGAAGTAATATCTGAAAAAGTTCTTAGCCGGCAGCAGAAGAGCTAAACGGCAAACCAGTATACCCAAGAGGTGGAAAATTTTACCAAGTCTCTAGAAGGAGCTTACATCAGTGATGGTTTAAGCCCGGAAATAGCAAGCAGATTCAGCCTGATAATTGCGCAATTGATAAAATAAAACTTATCATACAGGCACAGGCAATAACATGAATGAAGCCATCTGGAAATTTGTCAATACTTGTACGGAAGCAACCGGGCAAGCAAACTCTGTTCTGTATTTCCGTCAACAACAGTACGGAGACAACAGAGGCAACCTAGGTAATTACCGCGGGAGAGGTAATTAACAGAACAATAGTACCAGAAATTATAACCAGAGTTATAACCGTGGTTATAGCAGGGGACAAGGCCCAAATAGAGGAAACTCTAGAGGCCGCGGTAACTCTAACAAAGGTAACAACAATAATGTCAGAGTTACGAGACCTAACGAGACCTAAGCATAAAGGTTCACTCAATAAATTTTAGTCTCAATATTTATGTAAAATTTCATAATGCAACAACAAAAAGGAAATTAACGTTCCTTGTAGACACATGTTCAGACGTTTCCCTTCTCAAAGTAAATTCAGATATTTATCAAGACATCCAAAATAATTAAATAATAAAATCCCAAGGGGTTGCATCAATAGACAAATATAGAATTCCACACGATTTTAATATAGTAGACTCAAATTTTACAATAACATATGATGGAATTATAGGCCTTGACTTTATAAAAAGATTCAATTGCCAATTAGACTTGAAACAAACTGAAGATTGGTTAATACTTAGACCCAATAATTTAAATTTTCCAATAACATACAGTCCTAGTAACAAATCATTACTTCTACCAGCAAGATCACAAGTAATAAGTAAAATTGAGATAAAAACAAAAGAAGAATGTATGTTGATACCAAATCGAGAAATAAAAATTTTTTACGTTGCAAATACAATAGCAACATCCAAATATAGACTTGTCCGTTTATTAACTACAACTAACACTGACCAGTTGGTCTGCATAAACGAATTAGAATATGAACCCCTTTCGAACTATGATGCCGTTCAAACCACTCAAGAAAATAGAAACGAAATAGTCTTAACCCAATGAATAAAAAATTTCGCACCCCTATTTAAAAAACAATTAGTATCACCAAATATAGTGATGTATTCGGACTAGAAACCGAATCGATATCAACTAACCACTTTTACAAGCATAAAAATGAGACTAAAAGACAAAATTAACGAAGTCCTCATAGTCAAGTTGATGAAATACAAAAACAAGTTAGGAAATTGATCACCGACAATATAGTCGAACCAGCTGTATCCAAATGCAATAGCTCACTTTTGCTAGTTCCCGAGAAATCCCTTCAAGGATCAGAGGAAAAGAAATGGCTATTAGTGATTGACTATCGTCAAATAAATAAAAAGCTGTTGTCTGATAAATTTCCACTCTCCAGAATTGACGACATTCTAGATCAATTAATGTCAGGTTTTCATCAGATTGAATTGGAACAAGATTCACGAAATATAACTTCTTTTTCAACAAGCAATGGCTATTCGGTTTATAAATAGCGCCAAACTTATTTCAGAGGATGATGACCATAGCATTCTCTGGACTTCAACGTTCGCAAGTATTCCTATATATGGATGATTAACAACTTAACAGATGTTTTTGAAATATGTAAGAGGTACAATTTTAAGTTGCATCCAAAAAATGTTCATTTTAAAGGAGTCTTGCCAGATGACAAAAATATGACGTCATCAAGAATTACCCAGTGTCACATGATGCCGACAGCGCCAGACGATTCGTTGCATTTTGCAATTACTACCGTCGTTTTATTAAAAACTTCGCCGACTATTCACGGCACATAACTAAGTTATGTAAAAAGAATGTTCCTTTCAATTGGACAGACGAATGCCAAAACGCATTACAACATCTAAAAGAAAAACTAATGCACCCTACATAACTACAATACCCAGACTTTAGCAAATAATTTTGCATAATAAACAAGCTAGTAAACAAGCTTATGGAGCGGTTTTAACTCGAAACTATAATGGAATTCAGCTTCCAATAGCATATGCATCACGTTCATTCACACAGGGTGAATCTAAAAAAAGGACAACAGAACAAGAGTTCGTTGCTATTCAGTGGGCAATAACAGATTTTCGACCATATGTATATGCCAAACATTTTACAGTAAAAACGGATCACAGACCACTTACCTTCTTATTTTCAATGAGAAATCCCAGCTCAAAATTAACACGCATGAGACTTGAATTAGAAGAGTATGATTTTACGGTCGAGTTCTTAAAGGCAAAAGATTATTTTGTGGTACACGCACTATCGCGGATAACAATATCCGAGCTCAAAAATATTCAAAACAAATTCCTGAAAGTCACTGCCAGGCAACAGAGTAGACAAAATAAAAACTGTTCAGTTAATAATAATAAAGAACTTATGCCAATGCAAAGTCTTAAAAATTTATATAAGCCCAACGTACATGAAGTCATTATAACTGAATCCAAATGTTTATTGAAACAAGGAAATAAAGTTATAGCAAGAATTTATGTTGACGATTTATATGGAATTCCCGATTTAGGTTCTTTCAAAAGGCTTAAAACGCAAGCCGGTGTTTTAAAAATCAGCTTACTCAAAGTGGCATCGAGCGAAAAGATCTTTGAATCAATTTCAATAGATACTTTTAAAACAAGGGGCAATAAAATATTAAAATCATTAAGAGTAGCGCCACTCAAGCCGGTGACCCATATACAAAATGAAATAGAGATACAAAAAATATTGTCTACATTCCATGACGATCCAATTCAAGGAGGTCATACTGGCATAACTAAAACGCTAGCGAAAATTAAAAGACACTACTATTGGAAAAATATGACTAGTCATATAAAAGAGTACATACGTAAATGTCATAAATTCCAAATGTCAAAAACGACGACACACGCAAAGACCCCAATGACTAAGACTGAAACACTAAGAAATGCTTTCGACATAGTGATAGTGGACACCGTTGGTCCGCTACCAAAATCTGAATATGGCAATGAATATATCGCCGCACTAATATGTGATTTAACAAAATATTTAGTAGCCATACCAATTGCAAACAAGAGTGCAAATGTGAGTTAATGTACAAAAGAATGTCAATTCAAAACGATGTTCACGAGACGAGATTCTGTCGCAGAGTGTCCATTTCGCAACTCGATTCCGATTGTTGCGTCAACTGCAAAGCTACAAAAGAGACCAGAGACCACGCTAGAATTGGCGACCACTCCGTGTTGTGTCGCAAAAGCAATATTTGAAAATTTTATACTAAAGTACGGTCCAATGAAGACGTTCATTTCGGACATGGGAACTGAGTATAAAAATCAAGCAATATCAGAAATGTACAAGTACATGAAGATCAAGAATCTTTCTTCATATATACTGCATATCATCACCAGACTTTAGGGACAATAGAACGAAGTCATAGAATGAATATATTCGTTCATACATTTCAGCACACAAAACCGATTGGGATGCTTGGATCCAATATTTGACTTACTGTTTCAACACGACACCTTCGGTCATGTATGAATATTGCCCATACGAACTGGTATTTGGCAGACTATTTGCAAATACAATAGCAACATCCAAATATAGACTTGTCCGTTTATTAACTACAACTAACACTGACCAGTTGGTCTGCATAAACGAATTAGAATATGAACCCCTTTCGAACTATGATGCCGTTCAAACCACTCAAGAAAATAGAAACGAAATAGTCTTAACCCAATGAAAGAAAAATTTCGCACCACTATTTAAAAAACAATTAGTATCACCAAATATAGTGATGTATTCGGACTAGAAACCGAATCGATATCAACTAACCACTTTTACAAGCATAAAAATGAGACTAAAAGACAATGAACCTACATACAAAATTAACGAAGTCCTCATAGTCAAGTTGATGAAATACAAAAACAAGTTAGGAAATTGATCACCGACAATATAGTCGAACCATCTGTATCCGAATACAATAGCCCACTTTTGCTAGTTCCCGAGAAATCCCTTCAAGGATCAGAGGAAAAGAAATGGCTATTAGTGATTGACTATCGTCAAATGAATAAAAAGCTATTGTCTGATAAATTTCCACTCCCCAGAATTGACGACATTCTAGATCAAATAATGTCAGGTTTTCATCAGATTGAATTGGAACAAGATTCAAGAAATATAAATTCTTTTTCAACAAGCAATGGCTATTCGGTTTATAAATAGCGCCAAACTTATTTCAGAGGATGATGACCATAGCATTCTCTGGACTTCAACGTTCGCAAGCATTCCTATATATGGATGATTAACAACTTAACAGATGTTTTTGAAATATGTAAGAGGTACAATTTTAAGTTGCATCCAAAAAATGTTCATTTTAAAGGAGTCTTGCCAGATGACAAAAATATGACGTCATCAAGAATTACCCAGTGTCACATGATGCCGACAGCGCCAGACGATTCGTTGCATTTTGCAATTACTACCGTCGTTTTATTAAAAACTTCGCCGACTATTCACGGCACATAACTAAGTTATGTAAAAAGAATGTTCCTTTCAATTGGACAGACGAATGCCAAAACGCATCCCAACAAACATGCTAGTAAACAAGCTTATGAAGCGGTTTTAATTCAAAACCATAATGGAATTCAACTTCCAATAGCATATGCATCACGTTCATTCACACAGGGTGAATCTAAAAAAAGGACAACAGAACAAGAGTTCGCTGCTATTCAGTGGGCAATAACATATTTTCGATATATGGCAAACATTTTACAGTAAAAACGGATCACAGACCACTTACATTTTTTATTTTCAATGACAAATCCCAGGTCATAATTAACACGCATGAGACTCGAATTGGAAGAGTTTGATTTTTCGGTCGAATTCTTAAAGGGAAAAGATAGTTTTGTGGCAGACTTCGACATAGTAATAGTGGACACCGTTGGTCCGCTACCAAAATCTGAATATGGCATTGAAAACATCGTCACACTAATATGTGATTTTAAATAAGTATTTAGTAGCTATACCAATTACAAACAAGACTGCAAAAAATGTTGCAAGAGCAATATTTGAAAATTGTATACTAATGTACGGTCCAACGAAGACGTCCAGTTCAGACATGGGAACTAGGTATAAAAATCAAGCAATATCAGAAATGTGCAAGTACATGAAGATCAAGAATCTTACTTCTACTGCATATCATCACCAGACTTTAGGGACAATAGAACGAAGTCAAACAACATTCAATGAATATATTCGTACATACATTTCAGCAGACAAAACCGATTGGGATTGTTTCAACACGACACCTTCGGTCATCCATGAATATTTTCCATACGAACTGGTATTTGGCAGACTACCAGGACAGTTTATAGATTTCAATAAGATAGATACAATAGATCCGATCTTTAATATAGCGGATTATTCTAAGGAAATAAAATTTAGTTTAGATTTAGCATATAAAAGAGCTAGATATATGATAGAAAAAGCTAAGGCTTATAGGAAACTAAACAACGATAAGAAGACTTTAATTTTTGATTTAAAAATAGGAGATAAAGTATTGCTAAGAAATGAAGTAGGTCATAAGTTATATCCTGTATATTAAGGACCTTATACAGTAGAAACAATAGAAGATAATGATAATATTTTAATTAAAGATACTAAACATAAAAGCAGAAAATACACAAGGATGGGTTAAAAAATATAATAACTGAAAAACTTAATGAAAAGTTCTGATCAACCAATAAATAATATACAATAAATTAAAAAAAAAAGAAAAGATAAAGAAATGAAATTCTTTTAAGAAGAACAAAATTCAAAAATATCGAAAAAAAATTAAAAAATAAGAGACTATCTTAAAAAAAACTAACATATACATATATATAAATAAAAATCGGAAAACGAAACCAAAAAAAATGGTTTGCAAATTAAAATACACACTACACTTTTAAATAACTCCATTGTATATTACGTAATTTTTCTCAGAAGGGAGGTGTAGTAAGTAAACCGAATATATTGTGTATTTGAGCAATGATACATTGTGACACTTTGTCGCAATAAATACAAATAAATACATAAAGCGACCACACATAAATATATGAATATTCCAGCGCACTTGAAACTCGATCAGCCACTTATGTGCAGACTGATAGAGGGACGTGGGAAATGCTGAGTGAATACTTTTCTGCCAACACGCTAGTGGTCACGCTATGTATATGGCTTATGTTTATGCCTTTTGCATAAACATATATACAGAACATATAATATAAGAACGTAAAAGATAGAATCAGAATCATTAAAAACTTAAAGCGGAACAGACGTTCCATATTTTACAAACCAAATAAAACCTTCGAAATTTTAATTAAAATGATTTTAATTACACTAAGTAGCAACGAAATTTTTCGATGGCCATAATAACTGCCAGGCAGTCACGCTCTGTAACGATGTAATTGCGTTGACTTAATTTTTTTGTAATGAATGCAATTGGCATTTCATCTTTGTTTTCCGACAACTGCACAAGAACAGCACCAATTCCACAATTAACGGCGTCGCAATGAAGAAAAATTTTTTTCCGAAAATCAGGATTTATAACACGGGTGCAGACGTAAGGATAATTTTTAACCTTTATATAGCCTGTTGGGCTTCTTCTGGCCATATAAATTTGAAAATGGCTCAATAACATCTAGTGTTAGCATACAATCTATTTTAGCGCAAAGAATTTTTTCATTGAATGGGCTGTCGGGGTAAAAACACTGTCTTATATGTCAACCTCGAATTAATGCTGGATCTAACGGGCGCGGCCTAAACTTTTTCGGCAGTTAGGCAACATATTTTTCACCACCTCCAACTGGTGCTGTTGCATATCCGTCAATGGATACAAATTTGCATTTTCTGCAACGCTCGTGCGCTTAAGCGACCGTACTTGTTGCTTGCTTGCAAGCTTGGACCTATAATCACTATATTGTTGGCGTAAGGAGAGACAAAAATCTGACCAGCTAATACAATCTACCTTTTTATGGTATCGCCAATACCAGTCTCGTGCTCTTCCCACAAACAGGACATGCATGTGGTTGCATTTACATTTAAGTCTCCATCTAAAGTCTCATCAGTTAGCGCCTTTACCCGATACATGAACTCTTCCACACTCAAACCTTCAGCAGTACCATCAAAATGAAGCTTTAATTTCCGCATTATCTCCTCGATTTTACTGGTATGCTCTGGGGGCTGACGGTGATTGCGAAACATTTACCGGATAACGAGGACTCACATTTAAAGAAGACATTAATCGGGACACGGTTTGCACGATCATTTTCTGTGTTACTGCATATTCAACCATCACAGCCTCTTCGCGTCGCGTGTTGACTGACCGATTCGGACGTCATCTTCTTCTTGGGTTTGAAGATCTTGGGGGCCTCTGTGTTGCTAATTCTCTTAAAGATTTTCCCAAGTTTGTGTCACCATACGAGTACTAGGAAATGCGATTGAAGGCTCTGCTTGCTTTGATCGAGGTGAGCAGTTTCCGATTAAAACTTTAAGATTTCGAATCTCTGTTGTAGTATCGCAATCTGGACAATTGTTATGAGTTTTTAACCAACCCTCAAGGCAATTTTTATAAAAAATGTGCTGTAATGTAACACGATTGAGTGTCTGTCATGATCTGACAAAAAATATTGCAATTTTGAGCAGCGGCATCGGTTGATGCTGGTATTAGCTGCGGACAATGTTCGAGAGACAATATAATACAAAAATTAAATTTAAAGGGGGAATATACAATGAATTTACTAAAAAGAAAGGAATATTAATTTTGGTCTATTGCAATTATCAATAGAAAGTCGATATATATAATGTATACCTTGGTCATTGCATTCCCTTTTTTCGATAGCGATATTCCTAATAGCATGAAACCTCTATTCCAGAGTTATTGAGTATGCAATATTCATAGCATAATTACCTTCTAATGTTACCCTTCAAAGGGTATGACAACCAGCTTTAAAAAAAAAAACTTTGCACAGTAAAACAAGAAAAGGCTGCTGTGTCCACTTTGGCAGGGTATTCAATCTCAGCTAAATACGTAAGATTCCAGAAGTTCTATCAGTCGGCAAGGCATCCGATCTCGGCCAAACACCTAGTTCCAATACACATACATTTAACACTTCAACATCAGCACTTGTACGCTTCAACATTTTGTTATGAGATAAGCTTTTTAATGCCTTTCATCCATTCACAGGTATATTTACCACGAGTATCCAAACTTAGCTTTTCACAATCCGGGGATGTGTGGCTACTAATTTAAAATGTTCAACTATGTGAAAATCTTTGCTTAAGCAAGCCCCACATTTTGGGCGCCAAAACTAATGTACTGTAAACGATGGAAGTGTTGGCAGTTAATACAATAATGCTCTAAGTGCGGTACAGTGGAAAAGCCACAGCAAGATCAGAAGAGAATGGTCCAAGCATACCGTTCTTTGAACAAAAAAATTTTTATCGGCGCAACTTCTCCGGTTATCTGGAAATAACTATTCTTCTGATCTAACGGGCTTCCCAGGAACCTGGAATTCAGAGCGGTAGCGGGACGTTTTGATACCTTAGCTTTGTCGGGGTGGGTGTGGGGTTGCTGTGTCCGAAGGCTCCGTTTACATAAAGTTACATGATTAATGTTAGATACTAAATATAGAGTCCCTCTTGAAACAAAATATTGGAAAGTAAACTTCCAAACGAACAGCAAATATTAAAAGACAATAGCCTCGTTTGGGAATACTTAAAATTCGCGCAAGCACATTGTCGTTGTTTCCCCAATCTAATTGCTCCCAAGATTTCGGAGGTCTGCGATGATGATCGACCCACGCGGTCTTTACCCACCCGACCATGAATTTCGTATGGAATTTATTCCAGATACCCCAAAAGAAATTTCTATAACATTATTTCACGAACCCATAGTAATCACAAGTTAAACCATCATCATTACCATTTTTAAATTTTCGTATAATTCTTTAATTTTCTTAATTGTAAACAATGCATCGATTTCTCTTGCATAAAATTTCTTTACTTTAGAAGTTGATAATAATTATCTGTTAATGGAGTTATCCCTTTAATTTATATTAACGAAATAATAGTACATAGCGAAAAAAATTAAGTCTTTTAAAATTAAGGAATACCAAATATTTTTTTCTTAAATTTAATTTATAGTGAGTGCAAATTATTGCAAGGCAGTGTCCATATTTAAATAATTTTCGTTCGAGCGGCGGATGTGGATATATACGAGCATTATTCCCTTAAACATTTTAGTTTTAGATATTTATTGTTCCATTGTTTTTATTTTTATTCCTGTTCACGAAGTGAAACTAGTATATTGGTTTTGTGCAATATCCGTCATGCTGTCCGTCTGACCGTCTGTCCGGATGAACGCAATATTTTTCGGTGCTATTGAAGAGAGAGACTTAAAATGTTTGATATAAGCTTCTAGTTATCTGCTTCAGTCAAAGTGTTAAGATTTGTGTGCCACGCCCACTGGGAGGCTGGCGAATCGATAACATGTCGATACACCTCAAGTCGCAATTCGATTAAAGTTCAATATTTCCCACAATATTAAAGTTAGAGTCACCAACTTTGGTATGTAGAATGCTGGTGATCTCCTCCAAATATTGCGACCTTGATTTCTTGGCCACGCAGACTACAACGCCCCCTAGCGCCCCCGTGGGGGCCCCTTTAAATACGAGTACAAAAATTTCACACACGTGCTTACCACCACCCACTCCCGCCTCCACAAGGTGGATGGCTGGTAACGCATTTTAAAGGTCATAAAAAATTTCTGGCCACGCCCACACCCCCCCAAACCCCCCGCAAATCACGAAAATCTATATCTCCCACAATTTTGCAGCTAGAGTCACAAAATTTCAAAACGTAGATGGCTGGTCACTCATTTGAAAGCTCGGTAAGAAAATTTACCGGCCACGCCCACTCCCGCCCCCACAAATTGCGAAAATCTATATCGCCCACAATTTTAAAGCTAGATTCGCCAAATTTGGCAGACAGTGTTTGGGTGACCTCCCCTTAAGATCGAGCCAAAAAATGTTGGACACTCCTACCCCAGCCCCTACGAAATTTAAATATTCTATTTTTTCCAAAATGATAATAATAACTTATTTGTACTGTGAACGAGTATACGCAGTCGGTTATGTCTGCAACGTTCTTTCTTGTTTTGTTTTGTTTCTAGAATTCTGGAGCATTTAACGTTAATTAATAATTCTTAGGAATAATTATTTTGATATTTTACAGTTCCATTAGGTGAAATTACTTACTAAATCCGAATTATAAAATGTGGATACTTCAAATCAAAATGAAAGTGTGCACATACTTTTAGTGCGAACTTTAAAGCCAAAGCTTTTGGAAAGCCAAAGCTCAGGTTGTGGATATTATTGCGCACGCGCAGCTGATTGTGCGGTCAAAGCTTTCAGCTGAGCTTTAACATATACGCAAGTGTGGAGGTTCGCAATAACAGCTTCTTTGTATATTAACAGATTATTTAGAAAATATTGGATATTTAAAATTATTAGTTATTTTGAAACAAATTAGATATTTATAAAAAATTTGATATTTTTTTAATATTATTATTTTTTTGTTTTAAATTTGGATTTTTATAAAAAGAGAAAAAATTGCACATTTAAATATCAAATACAGTATGGAGATAAATGTTTGTAGTGCTGGCAGTCATTGTGCAGCCAAAATCGGCATATACATTACATACATACAACGCTGCTGATATTGAGGTTGTTTGCTATAGGGTGTTGGTTTATGTAAAGTTCTTTTATTGGTTTCTTGTGTAGCTGGTTTTGTTTGTTTGTTTATTTTTTTGTTTTCGTTTCACTTGTTACTGAAACTGCATGTGTTATTAAATTATGCAATAAAACTGTTGTAAATTCGGCAAATGAGTGCGCGAGTTTTACAAGCGTTAAAGGAATAGAATAGCGATATACGTTTATATTAATACGGAAATTATAAGAACAGTTTTATTTCATCATCCGACGACGTTCTTCACTCGACGGCTTACCAATAGAGAAAAGAGATACATACAGAACGATAGCTTAAAGAAAACTTAAGATAACGGCAAATGCGAGTTGCCAGATTGTTACTTTGCAATTCATGAACAATGTCAGGGCTGCATTTCAATACGCCCTCTCAAAGTAGCAAATCTATAAATATTAAATGCTAGTGACTCCCAATGAAGAGATACAGCCGTAATGTTTAGCACTGCTAAGACCCTTCGTCAGGACATCTGCTGGCATTTGATCCGTCTGCATGTACTCAACCTGGATGTCGCCAATTTGATGCTTCTGCTGGATAAAGTGGTGACACACAGCAATGTGTTTTGTGCGTGGGTTGAAACCAATGCCTTCAACCAATTTTTGAGCGCTTTGGTTATCGTTGAACAATTTTACCGAATCACATCTTCTACCAATTCGGTGGAGGATGGCCTTCAAATATAAGGCCTCTTTTGCTGCTTCGCTCATTGCCAAGACTCAGTGCTTGATAATGAGACAGTGCGTTGCTTTCGTGCCTCCCAACTTATTGCGGCACCTGCCAGTATGAACACCTGTCCAGAATAGGAACGGCTGTCGGTCAAGTTGGCGCCCCAGTCGGCATCGACGACTCCATATAGATCGTCGCCTGTTTGTTTGAATAACAGGCTAAGCTGTCTGGTACCGCATAGGTACCGAAGAATCCGTTTCACTGTCTTCCAGTGTTCAACATTGTAATTTGAGTTGAACTGACTCATAAAATTTACTGAGAACGTAATGTCTGGACGAGTTGTTACTGAAAGAAACATAAGAGCTCCAATCAAGTTTTGATAAGGATAATTACTCATTTCGCCTTCGTCAGCTATTTGTGGTCGGTTCAATGTGCATTTCGCCTCAATGGGTGTTAATGCTGGCTTGCATTCAGTCATCCCGAATCTTTTAGCAAGGAATCTATGTACTTCTCCTGCGAATGAATATGCGATGCTCCTTCAGATCCTGCTTGAACTCTATGCCAAGATAATTCTTCACACAAAGTCCTTCATCTCGAACGCTTCGCCGAGAACCTCTTTTGTCTGGTGCAGCCAGTCCGAATGATTTGACGCGCACAGCAAATCATCCACGTAGATAGTTACTAGAAGAATCTTCTTCTCCTGCCTCTTGACGAATAGGCACGGGTGGGCTCCAATTCAACTTTTTGTAGTTTTGCAGTGAGTTTACAATACCATTGCAAACCAGACTGGCGCAGTCCGTACAGCGCCTTTTTCAGCAAACATACAGGATTTTTCAACGATGTCGATGTTTCACGCCATTCCACTGCTGCCTGCGAGTATTCTGCACAAGGTGAACTTTGTTTAGTTCCAATTGATTTTCCAGATTCCAACTTTTTCATGAAATCATTGAATCCTTCCGGTACATCCATATATACGCTCTCTTTGAGCTCGACGTTTAGATAGGCTGTGACCACGTCCATTTGATGTATTTCCATGTTGAGCTCTGTTGCCATGGCCACCAATAGTCTAATTAATGTGAACCGTGCTACAGGTGAATACGTCTCGTTGAAATCCTCTCCGGGTCTCTGTGCGTATCCCTTAGCAACCAAACGCGCTTTCTTCTTTCCAGAAACTGTGCTGTCTTTTTTTGTCCGGAAAACCATTCTGTTGCCGATGATTTTTCGATATTTGGAGCGTTTCACGATCTGCCATGTGTCGTTATGAATCTGTGCTAGGAACTCATCTTCAATGGCTCTTATCCAGGTGACGCCGTCCTCGCAGTTTATCGCCTCTCCAAACGTAGTTGGATCCTCTGACGTAGCCATGAATGTCATTTCGCATTCTTCAAACGTTTCGCCTGCCGCGCTGGCCTGTCCTCTCGATTTTGGGACGCCCTCTGCCACGTCGCTGCTCAACTAGTTCCTGATCGGATCGCTCTTGGCTGCTATTATCTCTGCTTGTCGATCTACGATTCGGTTCATTAGTGATACTGATGCAAACGCCTCTATCTTTGTTTGGATCACAGTCGTAGAACTCGGCATACTCACTCTTAAAACCAGGGACATTCAAGAACTTGTCGTCTTTGCATACTGTTACCTTTCGTTTTTCCGGTAAATACACTCGATATACCTTCGATGTCGTTGAGTACCAGTACACATTCTTCTAATCTCGACTCGAACTTGCCTTTGTTTAAGCCCTTGATCAATGCATATCCTTTCGGGCCGTATATGCGCAAATGTGCCACTGTAGGAATTTTCTTCGTCCAGTAAGTGTGGGGAATTTCTCCAGATAGACCCCGTGTTATACATCTATTTCTGATATAACATGCTGTGTTTACAGCTTCAGCCCAAAAATATGGCGGTGCACCAGATTGCTTCATCATATAGCGTGCCATCTCAACCAGGGTACGATTCATCCTCTCTGCTAATCCTTTTTGTTGCGGCGTGTGAGGTGTTGTCAGACGTCTCTGGATTCCATTTGCATTCATGTAGTTGTCGAACTCTCTGTTGCAGTACTCTGTCCCGTTGTCCGATTGTAGTGCTTTTATCTTCTTACCCGTGAAGTTTTCTGCCGCAGCGTTACATGCTTTAAAAGCTTCAAACACATCCGATTTCTGTTTGATAAAGCGAACTTCACAATGACACGAGTAGTCATCTAAAAGTTACAAAATACCTACAACCTGCTTTAGATTGTATTCTCATTGGACCGCATACATCACTGTGTACTATTTCCAGTAGTTATGTCGTGCGTTTCTATTTGCGCTTCTGTGGCTGGTTGCAGTTTGCTTTTCGCTTATGCAAATTTCACATTTCGACAGTTTTCCTTTCGCACTTATATCCCGTGAGCTTTGCCACTTTGGGCCATACACTTTAACTCGCTCTCGTTCAAATGACCCATTCGATAATGCCACATATCAATATCAGTTTGATCGTCATGTATGGTATTGTTCACTTGTTGCTTTTCGCCGTTCAAGTAATATAAGTTTCCATATTTTTGCGCACGTAGCCAGACCTCATTATTTTTCATAATCATCGCCATTATCTGTGATTTTGGAAACGGACGTTAAGCTTTGACGTAGATCTGACACATAGAAAACATCTTTTAATGTTACGTCTGCTTTTCGCTGCTGCTTTTTAATTGCGATTTTAATTTCGCCAATACCATTTATCTTTGTGGTATGTTGATTAGCTAAATGGAAAGTCTTTTCGACTTTTGCCATGCTATCGAACATGCTCACATTTGAGCTCATATGCGCCGTACAACCACTGTCTAAACACCACAAATTATTTCTCTCATCTGCAGAAAATGCCATCTCTATATCGTTTAACGCATTTGCTCTATTTTCTGCTGTACTTGCTCTTTCTTCGGTTGTCTCACTTTTCGTGTTCTTCTTTGCCTTGCTTCGACAATTGCGCGCAATATGTTCAGTCTTGCCACAGCTGAAACATTTTCTGTTTTCGCTTTGCGTTTTACTGAATCGTTCCTTTTTGTCATTGTCTTTCCGACGGTTAACGAACATTGCGTTTTGTTCTTTACGATCTCCTTTCGTTTTGCGCGCTTCCGATTCTTCTAGAATTTTCACACGAAGCACATCGAGGTGAGGCAAGTCATCGCGTACTTCTAACGAACTTCGAAATATATCGTATGATTGTGGTAGACTATATAGCAACAAAATCGCTAATAAGTCATTTCCAATTACGACACCTATTTCTTTCAATTTTTTCACTGCGTCGAAAAAATCGCTTACATGCTGGCGCACGTCTGCGCCTTCAATCATACGCGACAATCCCACTCTCATTAACAGGCTTGCTTTTCGCACTGGCCTCTTTGATCGAAATGTCTCTTGCAGTTTCAACCGGCATTCCTGCGCCGAACAACAGCTTTCAATTATGTCCAACTCCGATGGACTTATTGACAAAATTATATCCGCGCGCGCCTTCCTATCGTATGTTTTCCATAAAGCTTGATTTGCCTCATCTCCTGGACAAACTTTCGTTCCGTCGACATACTGCCATAGTTCGTTTTTCACTAATATGGCCCGCATGTGCAATTTCCACGTATCATAGTTCTCCGCACACAGCGGCTCTATTTTAATAAACGTGCCTGCCATTTTTCACGACTGCACACTTTATTCCACGCTTTTCTATTATTTTATTCCTGGGCCCATAACGTATTGTAATTTCGGCAAATGACTACGCGAGGTTTTACAAACGTTAAAGGAATAGAATAGCGATATTGGCTTATATTAATACGGAAATTATAAGAACAGTTTTATTTCATCATCCGACGACGTTCTTTACTCGACGGCTTACCAATACAGAACGATAGCTTAAAGAAAACTTAAGATAACGGCAAATGCGAGTTGCCAGATTGTTACTTTGCCATTTATAAACAATGTCAGGGCTGCATTTCAAAAAAACTATTATTTTGTGACTACAGTAATTCTCTTAAATGGTTTTGAGGTTATTTTTTATTGTTCTTTCAACCTGATTTGATTTGATTTATTTAGTTAGGTAATTCATTTTTGATTTGGCTATGTATATATTTCTTGTGCATTTTTTTATACTCTGAACACATTGAATGGTTTAATGGTTTTGTGCAAATGTATGTAACAGGCAGAAGGAGGCGTCTCCGCCCGCATAAAGTATATGTATTCTTGATCAGCATCACTAGCCGAGTTGATCCGTGTCTCTCTGTCCGTCCGTCTGTATGAACGCGTCGATTTCGGTGACTGCAGAAGCTAGAAAGCTAAATTTTGACTTTTTAAGTTCGTGTATACCATACACAAATCAAATTTATTTCAAATCACCGATAACTTATCTCGTTTTCTTAATATCGATAATTATCGGTTTTTAAGCATATATTAGAAAACAAAAAAGTTAAGAAAATCGAATTAAGATCATACTCTAAGTTTAGAAGTTATACACGAATGTAGTTTCTATTGTGAGGGCCAAGCGCAGCAGTTGTTCACAGCGTGCAGCTGTGTATTTCCGTATGAATACAAGAGGACTAAAATGCATGAAAACACATGGTTCAGGTAAAAACAATAGAAACACTAAGATGCGTAGAGTTGAACAAAAAAATATTATAAGGCAGTTTGATTTTCACAAAAATGAGAACGAAAACGAAATCTTGCCTTGCGCTCTCACAACTAAAAGAGCGCAAATTTCTGAAAATAGAATGCGCTCTCAATTCGGCATGCCGATTGTCATGAGTCCATTTATGCTTTCAACTTAAGTATGTATGTGTAATTAGGTGTTCCATTGGCTTTGGCTGCCTAAAAACGAATTTTTACGTTTTCTTTGTCTCATAGAGTTCCGCGCGCAACATTAAAAATTTTAAGAGACAAAAAAAGACGGACAGACGGTCAGACGGACAGACAGAGAGACACGAATCGATTCGGCTAGTGATGCTGATCAAGAATAATTATACTTTATGCCTGTTTCTGCCTGTTACATACATTTGCATAAAACCATTAATCCATTCAATGCATACTCTAATTTTCTGATTGTCAATCACCTTAAAGGAAAATCAGTTGACTTTATCATTGGTAATCTAAAGAAAACTTTTTTTGGCTACCCAACTAAACTTAAATGTGACAACAGCCCATCAATTCATCTCTTGTGCTTAAAAATGTCGCTATTGAGTGTAATATGGTTTTGCAATTTTCTAGTCCAGAATATTTACAGAGTAATGGACTAGCTGAAAAGAGAGTGGCGATTGCAAATAATATTGAAGCAAGTAATTATCAATATCGAATGAATACAATGCCCTGTAGCAAATTTAAACCTCGCTCCATGTGAGTTGTTCTTTTGTAGGATGTGTAAAACGAAACTGCCCGTTAAAAAGTCGGAACTGAATGGAAAAATAATTGACGAACATACTATAACACAAAATGCATTGAAAAGAAGCCCAAGCTAAAGTGTTATTATGACAGGCACTCAAAAATATTACACCAATTAAATGTAGGCGATAAAATATAATTTAAAAAAACAACCAATGAATGGGCAAAAGGAGTTGTTACGAATAAAGTAAATGAAAGATCTTACATCATAAAAGATGACTTCAAAAACTATTTTAGGAGGAATAGAAGGCTAATGACTAAGACTAAAAAAATAATAGTGACATTAGGGACTATTCTTATGAAAGTATTCACATAAATAATGATAAAGAAAAGAATGTACAAACTTCAATTGAAAGCGAATATGCAGTATTAAATCAAACTGAAAATGCTATGTTAAGTCTGGACGAAAATGTAAATATATGTGAAACATATAAGGAAATGATAGCGAAACTAATAATACTATTGTAACTTAAATTAACTTCAATCTATCTGACGAATATGACACTCCAAATAGTTTTAGTCCTAAAGATGAATTAATTTCTAAATCAATTACTAGTAAGAAAGTATTAAACTCAGGTAGATCCTTTAGACCTCCTTAAAGGTATGGATGGGATGACAATTGATTATAATAATTAAAATACATTCAACTTATCGGGTAAAAATAAATCTATTATTTTACATAAGTTCATCTATTTATTACGAGATAAAACCTGTTATGTTTGACAGTTAAGATGAGGAACAGCATTATTAGGTTACAGCTTAACCTTTTTATAACAGACACTAACAGCAATATTATTGTGAGTGTGGGAATGAGAATTTAGGGAGTGTTAATAAGAGAAAATATAAAAATATGTAAAGAGCAAAAATCCAAAACCTAAATATTAGTAGGCAATAATGCAACTGCTCAAGTCAACTAGTACGCATGCGCTGCTGTTTGTTGTTGTATTAAAACTCAAATTAGAACAATTGAATTAAGTATTGGCAATTAAAGTCCAACTATGTGTTTCACACTACCGATGTATTACAGAAACACAACACCAATTTAAGTCAGAAATACACGAGATTAGAATGGAATTTATAAGTAAGAATTAACTATTTCTAAACACCCAAAAAATGTCCGTTGGGAAATGTAAGGTGAAAAGTCTTAAGCGTCAATAGCCTCAGAAAAAGTTGCGTTCATGCAGTCATTCGCACAGGATGATGGACATTGCACAAACCCAATATACTCTTTATACTCTAAACCCATTAAAAATGGGTAAATCAGGGAATGTGCAAATGTATGTAACCGGCAGAAGGAGGCATCTCCGACCCCATAAAGTCCATACATTCTCGATCAGCATCACTAGCCAAGTCGATATAGCCATGTCCGTCTGCTTGTCCGTCTGTATGAACGCGTTGATTTCGGAGACTACAAAAGCTAGAAAGCCGACTTGGACTTGTCAAGTTCGTGTATCAAGTTTATTTCAAATCATCGATAACTCATCTAACTTTCTTATTATCGATATTTACGGTTTTTTGAGCAAATCTTAGAAACCATAAGAGCTAGAGGCACCAATGTTTAATATGTTCGCGTGAAGTGTACGTAGGTAAGGCATATTTTAGAAACCTCCCCCATTCGACACATACATATATAAAAAAAAATGTGAAAGAAACGCAATTCGAATACTACGCAATCGGGCTTTGGTTTGTATATGAAAATCATGCTCTTAGTTTAGAAGTTATTTAAGAACTCAGTTTCCATCGTGGGGGCCCAGCACCGCAGTTGATCACAGCGTACGGCGTTCGCTTACATGTGTGCATGTGTGTATATTGTGATTCTGTGTACATGTGTATAAATACAACGGGATTGATGTATGAAGAGGGGACTGATGTGTGAAAAGTTCGAGGTATGCCCTAGTCGGGCGCACCCGACTTAAGCTTCCTTACTTGTTTAAGATGTTTTCGTAGCTTGACACCGCATTTGGTTGTCATAAATATTTTAATATACTATACGAGCAATGGAGACTACAGAGCCGAGGCGAACTGCCGCCGACGTTTACAATTCGTACTATTATTAAGTTTGTGCCTTCGGGTTTTACCCACGAACTACAGCTTGAGTTACTAACGTGATCGACATAGACAGAGAACATTCAAAGCCGAGGCGAAGCGCCGCCGGCGTCTACAAATATTAATGTTAATGTTAAGGACAGACTAGATACGAGTATTAGTTTTACTATTATTAAATAAAACATAAGGCAATTTATTCAATTTCATTCCCTTTATTTATCCTACGGTGTTCTAGCATACATTTATTTGGCCCTGCTTTACTGCTTTATTTCCCCTATACTTACAAAATCGTCTGTTTTATTCGCCCACCCCTTTTGGGGCGTGACTCTTCATCGCTACGCTGCGCACTCACACTCTTATTCGTTTCTCCCTCACAACGCCGCGTCTACGTACGCTGACGATCAGTGCTAACTTTTATTGCTCGCGCTGGGTACGTTTCCTAGCATTCGAGTTTCGGCCGTTCGCGTCTCGCTCTTAATCTTTTGCTCGCGCTTCGCTCGCTTATGCTGTTTGACGTCTCGATCGTAAATCTCGAGCCGAGTTTTTGCCTCTGCCCTTCGAAGCACGCGAGCCTTTTCCACCACGCAGCTTCTGCTCTCATCGTGTAAAGTCGCCCATATGTTCACACTCTCTTGTAGCGATAGCGTTACCACTCTAAACTGTTACGCCACCGTTCCGATCCCTCGAACCCTATCTTAATCAACTCTGGTTTCACTTCCTATGCTCCTTGCGACTTATTTAATAATTGAAAAATCTATATAACTTAAAAGTATGATAACAATATAAACTTAATAATATATAGGTTCTGCGCTCCTTGTGACTTGTAAGATTATTTAACTCAACAACTAACGACCCCATCGTATTTTTTCTCCTTAATTCTAATTCTAACATAATTTATTGTGGCGCGGCCAATCCTGGCTAATCGTGAATTGTGTCACCCGATAAGGACCGTCATATTTTGGGGCTAGCTTTGATGCGACCCGTCAGCCGCTTTCGACAACTGATGTTGCCGCACGATCACCGATGAACCGAAGGCCGGACAATATTGGGCCGTGTTTCGGACCACCACACCTAAAGAACACAAATGTGCCTTGAAAGTACGGCTAGTGGTTTGAACCCCGTTGTTGCATACGATTTTACAAGGAATCCCGAATTTGCTTAATATCCGCTCCCTGAAGGCTTTTTGCAAGCTTCTGACACGACATGCAGCACCTGTCGTACTTGGCAGCATTTCTGAACATATCCGGCCAATAGTACCGCTGGGCGAGGCGAGATATCGTCTTCCTTACTCCCTGGTGGCCCGCTGTGGGCGGGTCGGGGCATTCCTGCAATACTCTCTTCCGGCTATGAGAGGGAATTCATAACATCCACGGCATGTAGTCATCGTCGTCAGCGCTATGTCCCAAGTGACTCTAGAGCTGGCCATTTCCGATCTTGTAATCCGGGCTTCGGTGGGTTCTGCGAAAGGCGCGCGAACATGTTGGTGTTTCACTTACAAGGCGGTTGCCTTGTCAGCACGTCGACAATCACGTTGAGCTTACCCCGCTTGTAATGGACGTCGAACTGGAACTGTTGGAGCTCGAGGGCCCAGCGCGATCCGCCCTGAAGGACTTTTGATAGAATTCAACCACTTCAGAGCCATGTTATCCGTGATCACGTCGAAATGGTAACCCTCGACATAACATCTGAGTTTACCAATCAACCACACTATTGCCAGACACTCCTTTTCTGTAGGGGAATAGTTCATTTCCGCCTGCAATAACTTCAGGCTCGCGTAAGCAATGATGCGTTCCTTGCCGTCGACCGGCTGTGTCAATACGGCTCCGAGTCCATGGTCACTCGCGTCCGTCTGGAGCACAAATTTCTCGGCGAAGTCGATTCGCGAGTACGGGTGCTGTCGTTAATTCTTTCTTTAGGCGATCCAACGCTGCCTGTATCTCTGTATCTCCATCCGTCTTTATCCCTTCTCCACTCACTACGTGCCATAGATAAACAAGTTCTCTTCGGAAGAAAGAATACTTCTTTTTGTTTGTCTTCAAATTGGCCGCCCTCAGCCGTCGGAGGTCTTTTTTTAGGTTGGCGAGGTGTTGTTCCTTCGTAGTTCCAACCACGATTATATCGTTCAGATATGAACGCGCAGGGTTCTATCTCTGGCACGATCACCAACGCCCTTTGAAACGTCGCGCAGGCCGAATGAAGTCCAAAGGGAATAGCTTTCCACTGAAACAAACCTCTACCGGGCACAGTGAACGCGGTGTATGGCTTACAATCCTCGGCCAACGGAATCTGCCAGTACCCATGCTTTAAACGTAGCGTAGATATAAAATTTCGCATGCTGCAACCGTTCGAGTATGTGACTTATTCGAGGCACGGGATACGCATATGGGACAGAGTGAGCGTTCAGTTGCCTATAGTCTGCGCAAATCCGCCATTCACCTGTCTTGACCAGAACGATGGGCGCACTATGTGCGCTATGAGACGGCTCGATGGCTCTAGTTTCCAAGAGTTCCTCTACCTGTTTGTCGATGATCCACTGCAAAGCCGGTTTTCCGGGTATTACCGCTACTACCGCTTTATCGTCTCGCATGACTATCCGGTGTTTCGCCACATTAGAAACACCCTGCAACTCCTCGAAAAATGCCAACTCCGATTCTAAGAGTACCCATAATTCGGGTTCCAGGTCCACCGCTCAGATTTTCCTTCCTCCGTCAATTATGGTATCGGCCACACTGACCACCGCTTCGTCGGTGCTCACGTTGTCCGATATAAATTGCGGACTCTTCGCCTGATCACCAACGCCTGGCTTGGGCTCCCACTCCGGTCCCGACCGCCTCGGCTTTAACCGCGGGATGCTAATGAGGGACTTCGCGACGGTCGCAGGTATCCTAGCCTCCGCGATAGGAAGCACCGCCGCACGTAGAACCAATTCGTTGCCTCTGCAGCACTATTTTGTACCTACTACGTATAGAAAATCCACCCCAATATGACCTGGTCTAACATAATCATATTCAAACTCGCCACGCTGTAGCTGTTCCCCGATAGATTGACGTTAAACCGCAGCATCCTTTCACCCTTTAGGCGGGAACCGTCTGCTAGGCGTATCCTTGTCCGCATCTCTCTTATTTCGCCTTCGGCAGCTACCATAGCGGCGCAACTATCGCTAATAAAACTTCTGGTACCCCCCTGGTCGATTGTTGCTGACACCGCATACTTCCCGATCTGGACAGCAACAGCAATTCCACCTCTCTCTACTCTTAGAGCATTTACTGGTGGCGGGATTTGGGTACCTCGGCGTTTAACTGATCTCGACCTGGGTAGCGCCGTCGACAGTTTCCCTGCTCTGATCTCAGGCAACACTCGTTACTATATACTCCTTTCGCCCCGCACAGCTTTTGGATTGGGACATTCCCGTGCGAAATGACCCTCTTGTCCACAGTGGTGGCAAGCCCGATGCGCGTTAAACTGGGATCCGACCTCCCGTCCTATCACTCGATGAGTTAAAATTCGCGGCCCTGTTCGCGGTCTGTGACGTAGATGGATAAACTGCCCTGAATGGATTCTGACCTACCGTCGGACCTCGCTCAGGAGTTGCTACTACTGGATCCCGGTTACTTCGGAGCGACGGGGAATACGACTGTTGCTTACTCCGCGAGCATCTGACGCTCTGACGCTTCACACCCTCTTACGCCACAGCCATTTGCGACAGCTGGGTCAAGGATGTGAAATCGCGCCTACGTACATACAGGCTATATTCGGGAGCGAGATTCTCGTATACCCTGTTTAATTCCCTCGCCGAATCGTACTCCGCATGGTGCATCAGCGATCTCAAATCGATCAGGAATTCCTTAAAATTTTTACCTGGCGTCTGTTCCGGATCCCGTCCTCTAGCCTAGCGAAGTACCGGGCAGACAGAAATCCGGCCTTGAACTCGTCCCATGACACGACGCGTAACCGTCAACACACCACTCATCGCCCAAGGCAGACGATCCAAGTCAATGTCGTAGGTAATTGCGCGCTCCTCGATCGTCTCCAGAAACGCGAAAGGGTCGGTCGTTCCGTCAAACCGGGTGGCCCCTCGTCTCCACGTGTGGTCGTGAACAGGCATATAGACCTTGCCTGGCGAGACTCACAACACGCTGTAGCTCTCCCTTGATGTCGTACACGCTTTCAAGCCGTTGCCCTCTACCCGGATCTGTTCTCACCGGAACAGTCAACCTCAGGTGCGCGAGTTCCGGCGGCTGAGAAGCACTAGGCTGAGTACTAGCCTTCCAACCCATTGCCTCCTAGTCGGACTCAGACTTTGTGCGTCTCTCCGGCTCCGAAACCTTGATCGCTCCACTTTTGCCAACCGGGTACACGTTTGCGTCGGGTACAGCCCCCTGGACAGAAGTTGCCGATCTTCTTGCGCAGCTCATCTACGCGCCCCTCCTTGCTCAAATCAAACTCAAGAGCTAGCGCCTCTAGTTGTTCTCTGCTTCGCAGGTGCACCCAACGGGTACCCACCCCAAGATTCTTGCACTCACCCGTGTCCACGGTAGCTCTATTACCTCCGGTGCGGATTAACCCTTTATTGGCGTTGCTTCTTCTTCGAGGTTCTTCCACTTTGCTCGCGACAAGTTCACATGTTTATTATTGTTGTTTTTCTTAGTCGGTTAGTACGTCTTCCTTTTTTCCTATTTTTTTTTCTTGCAGTCGAATTTTCACGCACACCTGAAAATTTACCAAAAATGTTGTTTTGGTTTTCCACGGTGGCCTTTTGTTTTAATTTCACTTAGTCGTTGTTCACTTGGCTAATTTAACTTGTAACTCGTTAAGTATATGAATTATCTTTAAATCCGGTTCTCCACCACATACAACATTTACTTGCCACTTTTAAAACAACATCTCCACTTTGTTAAAAAAAAAAATTGCACGTACATATTTTTTTCTTCTGTTTAATTTCTGTTGTTTTCTCGCTGTCCTATTTTTTATTTATTTATTCATATTTAAAAAAATACTTTGTAAATATTTTTTTCTTTTGATTACTTTCTATTGTTTTCTCGCTTTGTTTTATTATTTGTTTATTTATTCATATTTAATTTCAATTTTTTTTTCCTCGAACGTTGCTCATGTCATTATTTTTTTTCCATTTTTTATTTATTCACTTTCGAAAAATAAAAATATTTATTAATTTTTTTCCGCTGTTCATCTTTTAGTCTGACATATATGTATATATTTTTTTCAAAAGTTTTATCATTGCTTGCACTTCACTTTAAATACATTCATATATGTCTTTTCCTTCGTGTTTATTTTAATTTGTTTACTCAAGTTGCACTTGCAATATTTTTTTTGTTTTGTTTCGTCGCACTCCGTTCCACTGTACGTACATCTGCCGATCACTTTCGGCATGCTCTCTGACTTGCACATGTTTACATACGTACATACACATTCGCTACGCTCGTCACCAACTATTCGCAACGCGGGCATACATGTATGTGTGTCTGTATGCCGTCAACCGTTTCGCGCCACTTTGCCGTTGTCTTACTGCAGTTCTTTTAAGCTGTATGCGCACATGTACTATGCCATCGTTCACCAAAAAACAATGCGCCCTTTACACTCTCTGACATAATTTTTGGCCCCATCTAATTTTTAACCCTTGTGGTTCTTTAGGCCACGTTAATGCCACGCCGCTTTCTCATCTCTGGGTCCCTGCTCGGGCGCACTTGTAAAGTAGTATGTAGGCCGAGGTACAATTCTCAGCCTAAACAGGTCTAGCTTCTGAACAACTGAACAACTCTCAGGCTCAGAGGCACGATTAATACGAGCAACGGAGACTACAGAGCCGAGGCGAACTGCCGCCAACGTTTACAAATCCTACTATTATTAAGTTCGTGCCATCGGGTTTTATCCACGAACTACTGCTCGGGTTGCTACCATGATCGATATAGACACAGAACTTTCAAGGCCAAATATTAATGTTAATGTTAAGGACAGACTAGATACGAGTATTAGTTTTACTATTATTAAATAAAACATAAGGCAATTTATTCAATTTCATTCCCTTTATTTATCCTACGGTGTTCTAGCATACATTTATTTGGCCCTGCTTTACTGCTTTATTTCCCCTATACTTACAAAATCGTCTGTTCTTACTCTCCAAGCCATTCGTGCGCTTTTATTCGCCCACCCCTTTTGGGGCGTGACTCTTCATCGCTACGCTGCGCACTCACACTCTTATTCGTTTCTCCCTCACAACGCCGCGTCTACGTACGCTGTCGATAAGTACTAACTTTTATTGCTCACGCTGGGTACGTTTCCCAGAATTTGTTCTTCGATTTTTTTCACTCGCGGTCTTCTGCGCTCTGTCGTGTCTCGCTCTCAATCTTTTGCTCGCGCTTCGCACGTGCACGCTGTTTGACGTCTCGATCGTAAATCTCAAGGCGAGTTTTTGGCTCTGCCCTTCGAAGCTCGCGAGTCCTTTCCACCACGCAGCTTTTGCTCTCGTGTTGTGAAGCTCGCCCATATGTTCACTCTCTCTTGTAGCGACAGCGTTGCCACTCTAAACTGTTACGACACCGTTCTGATACCTCGAACCCTATCTTAATCAACTCTGATTTCTCTTCATGAGCTCCTTGCGACTTATTTAATAATTGAAAAATCTATACAACTTAAAAGTATGACTTAACAATATAAACTTAATAATATATAGGTTCTGCGCCGCTTGTGACTTGTAAGATTATTTAGCTCAATAACTAACGACTAACGACATCGTATTATTTATCCTTAATTCTTATTCTGACATTATTTATTATGGCGCGGCCAATCCCGCGTCACACATGTTTTTTCGATATTATTCCCAAAATGGTATATTATTTCGATTTTAATTTACTATTTAGTTGGTTGGTTTTTACTAGTTAAATTAAACGAACGTAGTCGATCGTAGGAGATGCGTTAATTTCATGTAAAAACGCATATACGGGAATCTGGGGTTTCAGTATTGGTCTTTCTTATGAATTTTTTATCACTGATGAAGTCATTCGTGATCGAAAACTCCCAAATCAGTCATGACATCATGCATTGAAATTTGGTTCGAAACCACATTTAAATTCTATAGAGAATATTTTTTTAACTTACTTATTTTTATACGACACGAATTGGATTTAAACTGTATTCAATGAAGTCTGATATAGCTAAAGAAAGAGAACGTCGTGAAAGGCGTGGGATATGCTTTGGTTAAATTGATGGGTAAAATGATGCTGCTTTTTACTGCTTTACTGGTCTTTTAAATGAATGACCTGTTTTACTAATTCAGAGGTAAGCGTACTTTAAGCTATTAGTTCAAACATACCTCTACATTTTCCTGAATATATGTACTAAAATTTGTTTTACTGACTTAAATACTAACGAGCTTAAAAAATTCCCTAAAATCAAAGCCCACAGTAAGACGTCTTAAACGGATCTTTCCAGAACAACTCCCAGCAAGACAACACATTCCAAGAAGTCGCAGACTATGGATAAACGCATTATAAAAGCCAAAATTTCCACGTCATTGAGTTCCCACCTACGTTTTAAAGTTAATTTATTAAACGCAAACGTTTTATTTCAACAAAAACAAAAACATTAAAGCTTTATTTAAATAGTAACTGAAATTGTTATCGGTTTTTACTAGCATATATTATTTTATAATTATCAACATACCTTATACAATTGTCTGGATCATTTTTACAATCGGTATTGCAACGAAACCGTTCCCAAGATAACCATCCCATTGGTGGAGTTCTTGCCAATCCATTTTCTAAGCATTTGCAAGGAGCAGTTAAAGCAGCTATAAGGAATATATGCGTGTACATATTGTCTGAAAAGGAAATCGAAATAGGTTATAAGTTATGAAATTAATCACTTGTATATACCGGCGATGAGTTGAGTAGGTTTTAACTGGCTTTGTGCTTATATATTGTCAACTAAGTCAGAAGACTCCAGACGGGAGTTGCCGGCTGGGGGATGCCCTGAACCCTGTCTTTCAAATATTTCAATCCCCTTGCATTCTTAGACAAAATCATACATACACACAAACATGCAAATACTCGCTGCAAGCTGTGGACAGCTGCTGCGCTTGGCCGCCACTATGGAAACTTAATTTATTAAGAACTTTTAAACTAAGAGCATGATCTTGATAAAATTTTCAGTGTTTAACAAAAGCATTGAATTATCGACGTTTTGTTAATAACGCGAAAAAATGTATAACCGCATTTCACACTCAAAATGTTTAAATTAGCACAGCTGTCGCTTACAACGTTGGGTAGCGGCAGTAATTCAATCAACAGCGACCCCATCATCGATCCAACTGTTTTCCAGGAACGCCAAACACATCATAGACCGCAAATCACGCATCAAATTTCTGATCTACTCCGGATCAGTGATCTCTAGCATGCCAAGCATAATGACTAGACACGATACTAAAAAAAACGATCTCATTATGTCTGAGGCAAATGAGACAGTTATGCACACATACGGAAAGTTAGTTGTGGAATTGAACCTTGGACTCTGTCGTTACCTTTCTTGGCCATTCATTGGAGAAGACGATTAGACAGCTATTAATTAGTGCCGACTTTCTCTCTCAATTCAACTTTCTAATTTAATTGATTTAATTGATCCCATCATTGGCCTTACAACTTCAGCCAGTCTATCAGAATCAAAGAATCACGTGGTTAAGTTTCAATTTCTTCTACAGGAATATGTGGATGTCACAATACCAATATGGAAGACAACTAGCCAACATGAAGTTTGCCACCGTATCGATATCAGCGGCAGCCCAATTTCGGACTGTTCTTTTGGAAAAATATGGAATTTATGTATTTCCCTAGCCCCGCCGTTGCTGTCAGCCCCTCGTAGCGCCTCCGAAGTGTGCGAAGATGCAGTCGATGATTTGGATGGAAGACGAAGATCATGTGCTTGAAGAGAGACAGTAACCTATTGCAAAGCACCAACCGATAACTGTCCCTGACATTGAGGTTATTAAGCAAACCTTGATCCTTACAGTACCGCAGGATACATTCGAGTTAAAAATTGCTCCATCTGGTGTCCTGGTGTGCAGATCACCCACTTCTGCATCAAGGAGAACTGCACTTTTCACATAGCAGCGCGTAACCTGGCCGAGTCAACTCATACGGCCATTTAGTGACCAACATGTTCGACCCCAGCACAAATGCACTACTACTAATGCACCGGGCCAAAACGCAGACCAGAAATAACAAAGAAGCACTTCAAATCAGTATAATGGGCCGTCAGCACACTGTGCTAGAGTCCCCTCAGAAAAACACAAGCTTGCGCCTGTGCCATCGGTGCTTTGACTACTACCTTAAACAACTCAAATGCGGCAGGTATAGCCAGTCTAACTGGACTAACTCTGAGCAGTACCCGGCGAAAATGGTGAACTTGTCATAGCTGACGCGCTGCGGCCAGGCCGCAACAATCACCAGCAACATGTACAACTGCAACAACCCCCGTCACACACTTTCCAGCCCACCGCTACACAAATACAGCCCCAGCAACCACTGCAACGCCGCATCATCCAAAATGCTGACGAGATTGAACTGTTTCTGAGAAAACTGAAAAATGAAGTGGGCATCATGCTTGTCTCAGTAATTTTTTACACGCAGGCCGCGTTGCAAGTCAAACAAGACTCGGTGCACTACAATCTCCATTCAGTGACTTCCAGCAACATTAAAGTCAAGTGATTTTTTTAAATTAGCTCCTGGCACGATGGTTTAAGGATTAATTTAGGCGTGAATCAGCGCCCCATTGGAACATCAATTTAGCATCTATAAATTTGATGGCACTAATGTTTAATCGTAACTTCCACCTTGGTTTGAAGGGGGGCCTACCTTAACCTCTTCTGATCCATGGGTTACGGCACCCGGTACAACGCAATACCACGTCGAGCGCAGGCTCTACCTACATTTGGGTGTTTAACCACAGTCACTTCGAAACTCCCCGGTTAGGCTGCGTAGTTCGAAGGAAACTTCCAATTTTAACTCCAAACAGTTACGAGCTAGTGACCTCAGAAGATTTGGACATTACTGCATGGATTAGAATACGAGTTGATGTTAACAACAATCCACAGATGGAACTATACTACATACTATCGATTCAAAAAGATCATTAGTCCGCCACCTGCCACGGCTTGCAAGGGTCTCTACATCTGCTCAAAGGATCCCCGCTGTCTTTTCCCCCTGGATAGGACATTCAACGGTTCAAAGCCGACCTAAATGTCATGATCGACTTTAACGTCCAGATCATGGTAGCCGAGGATGCTGACGCTGCAGTCGGAAACCTACTGAACAAGTTAAAAGTCCCGGCCGCCAACGCAGTGCGTAGAGTAGAGTTACCAAATTTTAAAGGTAGATGGCTGGTCACCCTCTTAGTGATCCGTAAAAAATTTACAATCCACGCACAATCCACAATCCACTCCCGCCTCCGCAAATCGCAAAAATCTATATCTCCCAGAATTTTGAAGCAAATGACACCAAATTTAGTAGACCCTACCCCTACGAAACATAAAAAAATTCCATAATTTTCCAAAATAATAATAACTTCTGTGTACTGTAAAAGAGTATTACGCAATCGGCTACCTCCCACTGCAAATTTCTTACTTGTTTATCATGGCCATTACAGTTTTCTATGTGGAGTATTTGTTGGCTAGTGCTTAGCTGTAATTACATCAACAGATTCCGCCCTGTACTGTGTTGGACAGCTTGCTCATAATTTGGTCTATCGTATTTTCTGTACTCCCCGCGATTTGCGGGGGCGGAGTGAGCGTGGCCAGGAGATTTTTTTACCGTTTCTTGAAGGGGCTGACCAGCCATCTAACTTTTAAATTTGGTGACTCTAGGTCCAAAATTGTGGGAGATATCAGTTTTCGAGATTTGTGGGGCGGCAGTGAGCGTGGCCGAGCCATTTTTCAGGGATCTTTAAAGGGCCAGTCAGCTTAAAGAGACCAGCCATCTACCTTATTTATCACTCTAGCTCTAAGTGGGAGATTTAGGCTTTCGCAATTCGTGGGGGGTGGCTGGGGGGTGTTCTAGTGGGCGTGACCGGGAAATCAAGGTGGCAATCTGTTGGAGGAGGTCACCAGAAATCTACATATCAAATGTGGTGACTCTAACTTTAATATTGTGAGAAATATTCGTTTTTTATCGATTTGCGATTTGAAGTGTATCCACATGTTATCGATTTGCCAGCCTTCCAGTGGGCGTGGCAGAAAATTTTAACACTTTGTCCTATCCAAAACTTCAAGTCTCTATCTTCAATAGCGAGAAAGTTCATACGGACTAACGGACAGATGGGCGGACAGCATGACGGACATTGCACAAAACCAATAAACTCTTGTCACTTCGTGAACGAATATAAAAACTAAGGACAGTCGTTGGAGTTAAACTTCTAACGGATGGGATAGTGAAACTATAACATACTGTAACAGACTATTATTTTATTCAGCAAAGTGCAGCAGTGTCATGCGATCGATACACTGCTACACTTACAGTAACTTTTGGATACAAAGAGCCGCCACCACCTGCAACTAGAGCTAATAAAATTATTTCTAAAAACAAGTAAGAACGTTTCAATCGGACGTAAATGACTGCGAATACTCGTTATTGTTATTATTGTTATTTTGGAAAAAAATTTACAATTTCTAAATTTCGTGGGGGCTGTGGTAAGCGTGTACCACATTTTCTGGCTCGATCTTAATAGGAGGTCACCCAAACACTGTCTGCCAAATTTGGTGAATCTAGCTTTAAAATTGTGGGAGATATAGATTTTCGCGGTTTGTGGGGGCGGGAGTGGGCGTGGCCGGGACATTTTTTACAGAGCTTTAAAATGAGTGACCAGCCATCTACGTTTAAATCTTGGTGACTCTAGCTCCAAAATTGTGGGAGATATAGATTTTCGCGATTTTGTTGCGCTCTTTAAAGGGCGTTACCAGCCATCTACGGTTAAAATTTGGTGAGTCTAGCTATAAAACTGTGAGAGATATAGACTTTCGCGTGGGTTGGAAATTTTTGTACCCGTATTTAAAGGGGGTGACCAGTAATCTACCTAAAATTTGACGGAGTGGCTGGGGGCGATAAAGTTGAATATTTCCCACAATATTAAGTTAGAGTCACCAACTTTGGTATGTAGATTGCTGGTAACATGCTTCAACAATTGTGGCCTCGATTTGCCGGCCACGCCCACTAGAAAGCTCCGTAGCGCCCGCCTTAAAAAATCGAAAATGGATATATCACCCACAGTTTTTGAGCTACAGGCTCCATATTTGAAAAATACATTACTGGAAGTTCCCCAAACATCACAGAAAATTATTCCGGCTACGCCCTCTTCCGCCTCCGTAACAACCGTACAACCGAATTATTAGAAAGATCAAAACGGTAACTAGCGTACAGTTCACACAATTTTAAAGTTGGAGACACCCAAACTCGTATTTAGATTGCTAGCGATTGCGACCTTGATATACCGTCCACGCCACTTGAACGCCCTCCAGCCACCCCGTCTTAAAAAATCGTAAATGGCTAAATCTCTCACAGTTTTCGAGCTAAAGTCAAAAAATGTTCAAGGTAGATGGCTGGTAACGCCCCTTAAAGATCGTAAAAAAATTTCCTCGCCACACTCACTCCCGCTCCCGCAAATCGCGAAAGTCCAAATTTTAAGCGTAGATGGCTGCTCACCCCTTTTAAAGATAAAAAATATTTTCTGCTCACGCCCAGACTCGCCCAAATTGGCAGAAAGTGTTTGGGTGACCTCCTCTAAAGATCGAGCCAAAAAATTTTGAACACGTCTACCAAAATAAATATAATAACTTCTATATACCGTGAACAAGTATACTCAGTTGCTTACGTCCGACATAGTGACATTTATTTGCAACAAAGTTTTTAACATAAGCTTAAACAAATGACATGTGTAACGAGCACAAAGTAAGTTACGTATTTGCATGACGACACCGGTTTACAGTCTTAGTGTCCAGCTTAACATATCTCTTTTTATATAATACATGACAAACACGTAGGTAAGTAAATATATATATGTAACTAGAAAGCTAACTTCGATCGCAGCGAAGCTTATATACCCGTGACAATCCTTTTATAGACCACAGGAAAGAGCTTAACGATCATTTTAATAATAAATGGAATATTTTTTCAGACTTAATTACTACACTTGAGAGAAATGAATACTTAACAATCTGATTTAGTGGATATTCGTTCATGCCACAAAAAATGTAGTATGCTTAACAGCTTAGCAAGGATATATAAGCTTATATAAGAACTCAGTTTTAAAATATATTCGCGTAAGTACAGAGCTTTCGTAGACGGAATCAATTATTTCGCATACTTTACGATTTACTGCAAATATAAAATAAAAAACCGACTGTTAAACTATGAAATTTGCTTATCATGGCTAACTTGACATTCATTAGTTAGTTCGATGCATTAGTTCATTAACTTGGCCAATGGCCTATACCATGTAAGATTTACAAATCGGGTATTAGGAGAAATTTGTAGTTGTTGAGGAAGCTTATTTTTTAGCCATGCAGGCAACTCACGTAGTACGCGTCTTCTCATCCAAGCTGCGTCTGGTCTCCTGATGCGTGCGTATGGCCAAGGTGGCCACCTCGAAGATGCCAATAAAGAAGTAGAGCATGAGCGGACCAAATCAAATCCGCATAAATGGCAGTCTCAAAGGACAAGAGCACAAAGAATTGTAAGAATTACAATATCAGTCCCGCATAGAAGCGATCCTGCGCCAGCCAGGACTCCAAAAATGTGGCTACGGCACCACCGTGTGCACCAGCCAGGTGAAAAGACCCGTAAACGTAAAGCACTTAAACATGGACACCAGCACCACGGTAATGAGGTTCTCTAAGACATCGCCGACCTTAATACGCGAGGTAGAATAGCCCATAAATTTGGTGATCGGCATGGGCGCAGAAAGTGCGGTAAAGAAAACAATATGAATTCAATGCACGGACAACAGCAGCTAGAGTATTTCACCCGTAACGCCTATGATCATCGAAAGATTCGCCAGAGGGATTCGGCAACCTCGACAATTATCTGTGTATTGCCCTGCGCACAGCCAATAATGCCCTGTTTTGTCACTAAAACTAGCTCTGGACTATCAACAATCTCGCCAGAGGTACTCTTGAGCGCATCGGTGGGCACACGCGCCCTATACAAGGTGCCCGTCTCATTGAAATCAATCCAATATTGTATTAGCCTATTACAGACATAAAGTATTTGCTCCTTCAGCTTGGTGGCATGCACCAATCATTAATATAGGTCTCAGTCTTACGGCGGTCATAATGATGCGCGTTATCAAGCGCATAAACAATGGACGCCTGTATATTGATAAGATCAGGACGATCTGTGATTGTCTTGTTAGTTAAATCTTTGTCCAAATAAGCGATCTCAATTTTGTCTGAATAGATGTTGACGTAGAAAAAACCTCAGAAGTATGATGAGGAGAAGCATGACTATTATTATTAGAATGGAGGGGATACAGAGGATTTCAATGAATTGCGTACAATACTGTTGACCTTATAGTTAAGCTCCACTCGGCCAGGCAGACACAGCGACAACTTGACCGAATGATGCTCCAGAGCCCAAACCCTCAAGTCCTGATCCGCAGACAAACTGAGTGATGCCCGTATTTTGTGCAAATGTAAGTAACAGTTAAAAAGAACTATTTCCGTAAAGTATAAAGTATATTTATAATATATAAAGTATATTATAAAGTATATTTACGGTTAGCTAAGTCGCTTTATACTTGTCCGTCTGAACGAAGCAATATCAGGAAGTACAAATTTCGACCTACATTTTTCGACCTAGATTTCTATATACCATATGAAGAACAAGCTTATCGATTCTTTTCGATATCTTGCCCAGTTCCATTAATACCGATACAAAACGATTTTAAAACTTTTTTAAACATGACCTGGAAACTTTAAAAGCTGGAGCCACCTAATTCAGCTAATTATATTCTCATAAAGCAGACAAAGATCAGTAATATTTAAATTTTTTTATATCGAAAACGCAAAGAATTTATTCTCCATAGTGGTGGTCAAGCGCAGCCGCTGAGTAAAGTGAACAGGTAAGTGTCTTTGTATGTGTAAGTGTGATTTTTTGTTCATTTGTATGAATACAACGGCTTTGAAATATATGTATCGACAGCTCCCGGCTAGGTTATGGCTATCTCTCTGTCGGGCGCTCCCGACTAGAGCACTTTTACGTGATACTAAATTAGTAAGCCATAAACAATATTTATTGTTTATTATACACACCTCATATTTTCACTTTTAGTTAAGGTCTTGTAGTTCCCGAGATCGCTGCAATGGGAATGAAGAGAAGGGGAACAATAAAACATAGAATCCTTTAAAACATTTCAATCATAATTTCTTTTTTAAATTAGTTTGCGCTTACGATGGTTAAGCGAAGTTCAGAAAATTTATTTGCTCTTTCGAATAACACTATCTAACAGCCAGATTTCCATTTTGACCAAACCTACTTTTTCTGAAACATATGGAGCCCCATATGACGAAAAACCACTTTAAAAATTTTTCTATGGCGAGATTTGTTTTTGAAAAGTGTTCAAAATATGGTATTTTTTTAAAGCTTCTTTTCAGAGGTGAGCTTGCATTATTGTACATTACTCGAGAATGTCGTCACCGATTTTAAAAAGCTTAACAATTACTGAAAGATAATGAATAGATTTATAAATCAGTCATAAACAGTTTTAAGTTTAAATCATTTGTTTTGCATATATTTTCGAATTAAGAAAATTATAATTTTTTGTGCGGTATTTTTCACAATTTTTTTATTTTAAAATTCGGGAAAAAGACGAAAAATAAATATGTCTTATTCGTCGCTCATTTTTTTTTAATAACTACAATAATTGGGCCTGATTAATAGATATATTCATTAGCTTTCAGCAATCGTTAAGTTTTTTAAAATCGGTTACGACTATCCCGAGTAATGATCAATATTGCAAACTTACATCTGAAAAAAGCTAAAAAAAATACCATATTTTGAAAATTGTAAAAAAAATCTCACCATATAAACATTTTTGAAGTTGTTTTTCGTCATATGGAGCCCAATATGTATCAGAAAAAGTAGGTTTGGCCAAAATGGTATGCAAAAAGTTGGATTTTGTTACCTAGTGTAATGGGTCAGTTCGTTACATGATCTATAACGACACGACTTCCGTGGATTTTATCGGCGTCTTTTTAATCACCGATACCACAAATTTTGTCTCTAAGATTAGTTGAAACCAGCTAAGAATGTCGTATTTGTAGAATATCATGTACCAAAGTTATGTTAGCAGATGGTAAAATGATGTCTTCTGAACGTCGAGTTCAGACTCCTAACTCACAAATTCATAATTCAATTTTTAAGGTGGATTATAGTAACTCCCTTCAAATAATAGTAAAAAAATTTCCCGCCCACATCCACACCCGCCCACTCCCGCCCTCGCAAAGCGCGAAAGCCTATATCACCAACAGTTTTAGAGATAGAGTCAGTAAATTTTAAAGGTAGATGACTGGTTACCCCGTTTAAAGATTCGTAAAAAATTTCCTGATCACGCCCACTCCCTCCCCCGCCCCCGCAAATCACGAAAATTCATATTCTCCCACAATTTGTGCCAGAATCACCAAATTTAAAGTTAAATGGCTTGTCTCCTCTAAGATCGAGCCGAAAAATTTATAGAAATACTATATTTTTCCATAATATCCGACAGCAACGTTGCTACTTGTTACTTTAGAGTTTATAAAGATATTTGGTTTTATTTTAACTAAAAAAAACTAAAATTCATACTTTCATGTTATACAGCTGTATAGTTATTTATCAGTATATTGTTCTAGCTCAAACCCATTGAAAATGGGTAAATCACGGTATAATGGTTTTGTGCAAATCTTGTAACGGGCAGAAGGAATTGAAAGAATGACCTTACACATTGAGAAAAATTCATTTTTTCAACTTCTCACTAACAAAAACTACTTTTTAATTCAGTCAATGAGTAAATTATAATTAATTTTAGTAACTTAACTTAACGTTATCTTGAAAATAATACTATAAGAAACGGCAATTCAATTGCACAAAAAACAAAACAACAAAAACTATTGACACTGAATTTTTCAAGTGTCAAGAAACTATTTTTTTATTGCTTTCTGCACCAATTGACTAAAAACGGTACATTTACCGTTAAATATGCTTTGCGTTATTTGTTTTCTATGATATTCTAAGTTTTTTTGGTGAAAATTTTTTGATTTGCAGACGTCATTTACACTACTGTGAAATTTCAAGATGCAGGACAAGAGAATGTCGTTTGAAATCATCCAGCTGGTGTATTGCAATTACTAGTAGAGAGATGTTTTCAGTTACACGGAAGACGATCTACAACGTCTTAGAATGTATAGAAAACGAAGGTACTTTGGAACCAAAACGTGGAGGTGGCCTTTAAACCGAAAATAATTCGTGCAGAGCGCCTTATGATGAGAAAGGTGTAGCTAAAACTCTCAGGTCTTAACCGCAACGCTTGCTAAGGAGCTCAAGGAATAGTGTGATGTCGATGTTCCACATGAGACAGTTCAACAGGCTATTCTGCACAACAAATACAGATCTAGATCTGCGCGCAAGAAACATCTTCTATCTAAAGTGAACATCGAAAAGCGACTGTCCTTTGCTTTATTGCATATTTCCCAGCCTGTTGAAGATAATGATGTACCACCATGACGGAGCAACTAGATTGTGGCGAAAAGCGTTGACTTCGTTAGAGAACCGTAACATCATTCCAACAGTGAAGTTTGGTGAACTGTCGGTAATAGTTTCGGGGTGCATCTCTAGCAAAGAGGTAGTAGACCATGCATGTATTGAGACTACTATGGATGCCTTGCAGTACCTCATTATTAAAAAAAACAATTTGACCGCCAGTGCCTATAACATGGGGCTTATAAAAGATAATCAATTTTATCAGGACAATGCCCCAAAGCATAAGACGAATATGGTGAATATGAATGCGGCTGCTCTATAACTTCGGAAAAGTATTGATACCCCCGCCCAAAGTCCCGATCTTAACCCTTTAGAAAATTTGTGGTCGTTTTTGAAGAAAAGAGAAAACAGAGGCAGCACTTAAAAGTGGAATATTAGAAGAGTGGCAGTTATGACCTAGCAGTTATGACTTAAAAAAAGTTGATTCAATCAATGAAAACCTGTTTACAATGTGTCGTAAATGCTAAGAGAGGTCACACAAAATATTAAATCTTTATATTAAACAAGATTGGACAAAAAAAATTAGTTTTAAGAATACTTTAATAATTTGTGTAAAGAATTTTTTGACACTTGAAAAATTGAGTATCAATAGTTTTTATTGTTTCTTTTTTGTTTTTTGTGCAATTGAATTGCCTTTCTTATAGTATTATTTTCAAAATAACGTAAGTTACTAAAATTAATGATAATTTACTCATTTACTAAATTTAAAAGTAGTTTTTTATTAGTGAGTAGTTAAAAAAATTCATTTTTTCTCAATGTGTAGTCATTCTTGACATACTGTATATTCTTAATCAGCATCACCATCCGAGTCGATCTAGCCCGTCCGTCCGTCGATTTCGGAGACTATAGAAGCTTGAAAGCTGAGCTTGGAAATTTAAGTTCGTGTAAACACAGGTCAAGTTTATTTCAAATCATCGACTCATCTCATTTTCTTATTATCGATAATTATCGTTATTTTTTGACTCGGTTACTTGAGCATATCTTAGAAATCATAAAAGCTAAAGCAACCAAATTAGGTTCAAAATGTTCGCGTGAAACATGCAGGTAGGAAATTTTGGATACTTTCCCCATTCTTTGGTTTGTAAATAGATTTCAATGCTTTTTAAGTTAAGCCCTGAAAATTTCATTAAGATCGTACTCTTAGTTCAGAGAGTTCAGAAGTTATAAGCGAATTTATTTTCCATAGTGGGGGCCAAGCGCAGGAGCTGTTCACAACGTGCAGCCTGCGATTACATGTGTGTGTGTGGTATGTGTGATTCTTTGTACGAATGCAAGGAGACAGCAATGTATGAAAACACTGGGTTCAGGGTATCCCCAAGTCGGGCGCTCCCGACTGTAACCTTCTCACTTGTTAGTTTATGATATAATAATTATGGTTTCTGAATTATGGTAAAAAATAAGAAGCGAGACGGATTATCTATTATTTGAATTAAACTAGATCGTTGTATAGTATAAACGAACTTAAAATATCTAAATTGAGCGCTCTAGATTTTGTAGGATCTACTAGTTCATTCAGACAGATGGACAAACGGACGGACACAAAGACTAGTGATCCTGTGAATAGTGTATGTTTGTGAGGTCGGAGATGACTCCTTTTGCCTGTTATTTACATTTGAAATAAACCGTTATACCGTATTATATTCCTTACTTTTAAAACTAGATAAGTAATTTTTCCAAAATGTAATATCTAGGAATTTGTAAGCCCTGAAAATCCATATCTCCCATAATCTTAGAATTAGAGTCACCGAATTTGGCAGTCAACCTCCTCCAAACGAACCGAAGAATTTGGGCCACGGCCGCTCCTATTCTCATAAATGAGAAAAGTCTAAGATTTTGCAGCATAACAATAATAATTTATCTTGCTTGCATTATATCTCACTGCTCTTCATTCGCTTCTCATTTAAGTTTCTCCAATATTGGATCACTTTGTAATAATAACTTAGCAAATGGTTTTAATAATTATTGTAACTTCAAAACAGTAACTTTAAAACTGTAATTTTGAGAAAATATAGTTTGGTCAGTAATTTGTTTTGCAAATTATGATGAGTGTAGCTATAATAAGCAAAAAAATCTATATATATTTAAAAAAAACATGTTTTTTCAAGTCGGCGACAGACAGGCGGATATAATAAACTCTTCTCACTCCTTGGAAGAGTATATATGTTATGGCAGATCGCAAACAACAACAAGTAAGACCGTTGCAGGCGAATGTAACCGACTGTGTACTACTCGTTCACAGTACACAGAAGTTATTATTGTTATTTTGGAAAAGTATAGAATTTTTATATTTCGTAGGGGCGGGGTGAGCGTGGGCAATATTTTTCGGCTCAATCTTAAAGAGGAGGTCACCCACACACTGTCAAAATTGGTGACTCTAGCTTTAAAACTGTGGGCGATATAGATTTTCGTGATTTGCGGTGGCGGGAGTGGGCGTGACCAGGAAATTTTATACGGATCTTTAAACGGGGTGACCAGTCATCTACCTTTAAAATTTACTGACTCTAGCTCTAAAATTGTGGGGGATATAGGTTTTCGCAATACGTGGGGGCAGAGTGGCTGGTGGCATTATAGTGCGCGTGGCCGCGATATCGAGCTCGCAATCTTAGGGCAGGTCACCAGCAATCTACATGCCAAATTTGGTGACTCTAAGTTTAATATTGTAGGACATATTCACCTCTTATCGATTTTCGATTTGAGATGTATTGTTACACCTCATGTTATCGATTTGCCAGTGGGAGTGGCACAATAATCTTAACACTTCGTCTGAATCAGATAACTACAAGTATTTATCCAAAATTACTCTAACTTCAATAGCGCCGAAAAAGGGTGCGTTTATACCGACAGATGGTCGGACGGACGAACAGCATGACGGACAATGCACAAAACCAATAGACTCTTTTCACTTCGTGAAAAAGTCTTAAAAGGAATTTAAAATAAACTCAAAACTTGAAATTTATTATTTATCCCGAAGGAGCGCCATAAATCGTAAGGTGAACTACAAATTAAATAATTTATTTTATGTCGTGAACCCATTAAAAATGGGTGAAAAGGGTATAATTTTTTGTGCAAATAGACAGAAAGAAGCATCAGAGACCCCATAAAGTGTATATATTCTTGATCAGGACCATGAGCTGAGTCGATTTAGATTTGTCCGTCCATCTGTTTGTCTTTCCGTCTGGCCGTCTCTCTGACTGTCCGTCTATATGAACGCAGAGATCTCGGAAACTAAAATAGCTAGAGACTCAAACTAAACGACTCTATATTCTGTAATACAATACCCAGTACGAGCTTATAATTTTGTGGATATTTTGCTCCTTTTCATTATTATCTATAGAAAAGAAGTTCCGATAGGTATTTTTGTAATACAGTGTTCCGAAATTTTCTGTGACGACAAGAGAAATAATAGTGCAATATTCCGTTGGTATTTTTCTATCCAAATTTTTGGAGCTCTAATTTTTTCTAATTTTTTTAATATATATACTGTGTATACTCTGAACTTATAGAAAATGGAATAACGGTTCTGTGCAAAGGTATGTAACAGGGAAAGGAGGCATATCCCCATAAAGTATATATAATCAGGTCAGCAATAATCCGTCTATCGACTATAAAAACTATATAAACTATAAAGTCTTAGAGACTTCAACTCTTCAATAAAGTCTAAAGTCACCAAATTTGGTTCATATTACGTACACAGAATTTTCTGAGAATTTTTCTGTGCTGTTTGAGCTTGCATACTACACAGTTTGTTCAGGTTGTTGGAAATATATATGAATTTGTCTGAATACAACATAATGTGTTTGTACTCATTTATGCATTGGCAACTCATTATAACTGTAAGTAATCGTTGCCTATGAGCAATTCCTTCTAGTTATAATTCACCGTTCGTGTTGGCCGTTCTCGGCGCTATTGACGAAAGAAACTTGACTTTGGATATGATTTTAATAAAGGTTAAGATTTTTGTGCCACGCCCACTGGGAGGCTGGAAAATCGATAAAAAATCTGATACGGCTATATCTCCCATAGTCTTTGACCTAGAGCCTCCATATTTGGAAAATATATTACTGAAAAGTTCCCACAAAATTCACAGCAACAATTACCCCGACGTGCCCCGCCTCCGTAATCGCTAAAATCGATTTACCTGCAAGCTCAAATCGATAACATGTGTATAATTCGCACAATTTTTAAGTACCCCTTCCACCCCGCCCCACAGTGTTAGAGTCACCAAATTTTAAAGTTAGACTAGCGGTCACCGCTTTTAAATAAGGGTACAACATTTCCCGCCCACGCCCACTCCCGCCCCCGCAAAGTGCGAAACCCTATATATTTTTCCAAAATAACAATAATAACTTCTGTGTATTGTCAACGAGTAATACATGTATGCTACAACGAATACATGCTGATTTGTTGGGAGCGTAGTGAAGAACAGAAATGATTCTATTGTACAGAAAGCGGTATTTGATGTAAAAGACGAAAAGGCGCTTGCAAGCATTAGGCTGTGCATTAAGGCTTTACAGATAAACAATATTAAGAATCAGGGCTGTAAGCCCAAAAATAAATGTTGCTGGTTCGGTTCTCGGTTCGAACCTATGTGTCACCTCAGGGTTCGGTTCATGAACCTGGTTTTTCAGATTTATGAACCCAGGTTTTGGCTTGAACCTGTGTTCGGTGCCTTTATTTTATTTTTTACAATTTCCTTTACAAACAAAACTCTATATTGGCTTAAACTTTAGTAGTAGGGAACTGTATGTTCTGTGACAGGAAGTAGCTGTCACTTTTATTACCCTGGGGTGAATAATTAGTGATTTATGACCCTAGGTGTAGGTACGTGACCCTAATTAATATGTAGGTCCCCAGGTACGTGACCCTAATTAATATGTAGGTCCCCTGACCCTTTTTGTGGGCGATCATTTAATGGCGCTACGTGACCCCTTTTGCGGGGGTGGGGTGAGGGAACCGATCGTTTTATGGGCGCAAGTGACCCTTTTGAAGGAGAGAAGGTGGGGGAGCGATCGTTTTCTGGGCACAAGTGACCCTTTTGAGGGAGAGGAGGTGGGGAGAGTGATCGTTTCATGGGCCTGTGTGACCTTTTGGTGGAGGG
>JAWNMW010000316.1:0-54156 GCA_035043565.1 Drosophila robusta | reverse complement strand
AGCATTGTTGCTGTCCTTGGTATTGATCCAGCCGTCGGTCATAGTTAGTCATCGCTAATCTATTAACGCATACGATTGCATCGATCTCTTGTTCGTGAGTGAAGCCAATAATTTATTCGAAGCCACAGCCACATATGTATACGAGTGCACAATATCATTAAATAAATTTAACGTTGTTGATAAATCTAACTTGCATTTTAGCTGCGCAGGACTTAGATATACAACCTTATACAGATGCAAAAACAGCTTAATAGCTCAACAATGATCTTAATGAAATTTTACTACGTAATAAGAGCATTCTAATTTATGTACAAACTAATTATGTACAAAGTCTGTAGTTGCAGAGTGATAAAATTTAAAAATAACTGCCACCTTGACATGCCAGCCCTAGCCATTCCCTGACCTATTATTGTTCGATTCTATCGACACTAAAAAGAAGAGTGTGCTTGCATCTCAAAACATGGCGCGATCAATTCAAATTTGTGGAGGATGCGCAAGGCAGCACGCGTTAAAAAAAATAAACCAACCAAATAAATCGCTGCGGATTACCCGAGACTGTACATTATTATATTAATAGAAAGAATAAAGTTAATATTGTAAGGAACGGGTTGGCGTGTTCTGGACTTGCCAGAACAATCTTTATTCTAACTGACTGCGTGTAAATTCAAGGCTTCGTAATTTCACACATACAAGGATTGACATTGTGAAATTCACTTTGATGTACATACATAAACGTGTTTGTAGGTATCTAGTATAAAAAATTACGAATTGATAGAGAATTCAAGGGAATTGCGAAACAGCAAACCGCTGAATCAAGAAGAAATTGCAGCGTCGAGGTCATCTACGCCAGTTAAAGCGGACGAATTGAAATCTGAAGAAGAATTGGATAAGACGGTCGTTGACAAAATGGCAGCAAATTCAAATGAGACGTTCTTGCACAACAAAGGGACTCTCCCAAAAGGAGAGAGTTCTGACTGTATCACAGGAATTCTCTTCGGATAAGTAAATTGGAAGATCAGTCGGATAATGAACACTTATACACACAGGGTGGCACAAGCGGTTATTCAGCCAGCAAAACACTTGGCACATTTAGCACAGGCGTTGATACAGCCGGCAACGTATTTGGCGCATATGGACGCACAATCGATGTAGCCACAATGGTAATGTACTGGATGGCGAAAGAATTTTTGAGAATAGGGAAGCACCACAGATCAACCCTCTAAATATGCAATGTAATCAATACACACAGCCTCGTAAATTAATTGATTTACCAGAATATAATGAAAGAGCCGAAGAATGGCCTGTATTTTACACCATGTTTGTGGAATCGACAGAAGCCTTTGGATACATAAATTTAGAGAGCTTGAAGGCCTTGCTTATTAACCCTGCCAATGTAAATAATATAATGGATCGACTGCAATTCAGGTATGCTCGACCAGAACTTTTAGAAAGTCAGATAGACCTGGTAAATGATCTCTTACCCTTTTGCCCTTATACCCTTATATAATTGAAATCCGCAGGGGCTACACAATACTTGCAAAGCCCCACATTGATGGAACAACTTGCAGGAAAATTACCTTTAACAAAGCACATACAGTGCAAGGAGTATGTGACAAGTGTTGTGCCATTACCAAATTTAAGTAATTTCAGTTCCTGGCTAGGTAATATTGCTAAAAGTGTAGCAAGGGCTACATTGATGACTTCGAAACATCAAATAAAAGTGAGCTACGCCCACATCAGAAGACACTGCCGATCAAAATAATACTAAAATGGTTTGTTATAAATGTCAAGGAGAGAATCACCTAGTTAAGTGTGACGTTTATTCCAAAGCTAAAGGAGTAAAGGAGAAATGGATATAAAAGAGCTTGGGCTCTGTTTTGGTTGCCATCAGCGCGATAATCAATATGTGATGTATAGTAAATTTAAACGAGAATGCAAGTATATTTACAAAAGTGATGTAATATCAGACAAGGACAATGATATAAAAGAGCTAAAGGAAGCAACAAAAAATACTGTCGAGTCCCATACATCAAAATTAGTCTTTAAATCTACCGCTGCCGGTAGATATAATTGGTCCAAGCACTAAAATAATCACCACATATGCAATTATAGATGATTGCTAATGAATTGGAAGCTGGATTGGAACGCATGCAGCAGATGTATGTCAATGGAGTGTCAACTCAGAATTCGAGTGCAGTATTGTAACAAAAAGTGGCTTCGCATAAACGGCAATGCGGTTCCAGATATACAGCTGACACTACAATCAGTTTATATATCAAAAAAAAAGTTTATGAACTTTAAAAATGTGTCAGTTAAGGGTTACATTGACGCTGGGCCAATGCTATTGATTGGCATCAACAATTGCCATCTAATGACGCATATTAAAAGTGTTGCATTGGACTCGACATGGTTGGGTCGTATCCGGTGGAGCTCAAAGGCCAAGTAACATAGCACTTTTAACAGCTCGCAGCGCGTCTGAGGATGACGCTATTCACATAGATGTCAATCTTGACGGGTTGGTTCTCTTTTGGCGAATAGGCGAATCGATTGCGTTCGAAGCTCAACCAGGATTTGTTAGGCGAGTCCCATAATCAAGCTTCTCAAGGAGCAATATTCCGTCTTGATCAAAGGGTACCTTGATTTAAATCATATGTCTCGTGGTAACTCTGAGTCGGCTAGTCTCCGCCAATATTTTCTCCTGCACGTTGTGTTTAATGGCTCGGCTGCAACTTCTTCAGGCTATGCACTGAATGATATTTTGATGATGGCACCAGTAATCCATCTAAAATTAATTCAAATGTTAATACGATTTCGCACATATTGAGTTACCCTAACCGGAGATATTAGCAAAATTTATCGCTGCATTAGAATTATACTATGTACTATACCTATGTAACTATGTATTATACCACAATTCCACAATGCTCAACGTATCTTACATTTACACATTCTACATATTGCGATTCCATTAGCAAGTGCCTGCTGTCGGTGACATGTGAGTGACAAAATTGGCATATGCATGAAATCAAACAGTTGATCGTTTTGTTTTAACTTATATTTACCTATCTGAACGCTACAAAATTCTCCTCCCACAAATCGAACAAATTAGTAGAGCCCCCATTTTATTGACTCCATTTGTGTTTTGCTCATCTTGAAATGCTATATAATAAATATTTGATTTTCACAATTTCTAATTTAATTTTGTAATTCCCGCTTCCTGTTGGTTTGTCAGCTGTTTGTGTTTCGACACTCATATTTTTCACAACATCGAAAACAAATACAAAATTCGATAAAACATCGAACACCAAAAACATCAAATACTCGGGGCGAATTGCAACATTTCTTAAAAATGTTGAAATTCGAAGAAATGTAAAAAATGTTGTTTCTTATGGGAAAACGTACCGGTAACATATTATACATTTTTAACATTTTTGACATTTGCAAAAAATTTAAGAAATGTTGATAGTGGAATTGGGCTACAAGTTTCCATAACATTGGCAGTCTCTCTTTTCCTAGAAATGTACTCTTGGCAGGAGCTAATGTATAAATTCATCTTCAAGTCATCTCCTAATGTGGAAATGCAGAGTCGCGCTATTACTAACCCTCTCAGTTCCAAAGCTAGAACTATGTGGTGCATCGCTGTTGGTGCAACTTCCGATTATCCTCCCACGTCGTCATCCGATCAAGCTTGCATGCCTAATTGACTATCACAAGGTCAACTTACACGCTGGACCGCGTGTGCTTTTGACCTAAATTCGATTACAATATTTACCAATTCGAGGTTTAAGAATTGTTTCCAAGGTTGTAAGCCGACGTGCGACATGCTTTAGAGCCAAGCGGAAATTTATGGATCCGATCATGGGAAGTCTAACGAAGAAAAGTCTTGAAGGCACTCGAGCATTCGCCGTCACTAGAGTTGATTATTGTGGCCCCTTTTTCTACAAGTCGGAATTTCACACCAGACCGCCCATAAAGTCGTTCATACCTTTATTCAAGCAAAGACAATGCAGCAAACTTTGTCGATGCCAAAAAAGAGCTGTTGGAGATAGAGCGACTTTTAAAATCTGATCCCCATATGGAAGCAGTTCGCCGATTTCGCTTATCAGATATCATCGATTGGCCTTTCATTACCCCTCGCTCTCCGCAATTTGGAGAATTGTGGGAAGCAGTAGTCAAGACGGGAAAGCATCACGTCTATCGCTCCGCTGGCCGGTCTTTACTCATCTTTGATGAACACTTGTCTGCCAGATTTTGCCCATTATTAATTCCCGACAATTGCTCTAACTTTCAGAGAATCCGAATGGCTTAGATGGAGCATAATCTTCAGCGTCTTAATTACAACCGTCTCGGTGGTTGGCAGAAAGCGGTCTTCTGGGACCGTTGGGTCGAGGAACATCTGACGCTTCTTCAACAATGGGTTAAGTGGCGCTGCCTGCGAAGCCATTAACAGCAAATGATATGGTGCTCGTTAAGAATAAGAACCTGCCTCCCATGCGCTGGCCACTAGCAAGAGGGGTTCTCCTCATCCCTGGCAGTGATGGTGTCCATCGAGTAGCACACCTCAAACCGGCATCTGGATTCATCCGGACGGCCTTCGACAAGCTTTGCCTGCAGCCCCTAAAGGATCTTATTGAAAGTCAGGCTTCCAACGGGGGGAGTATATTCGGATCAGCAGCAGAAAATTGAACATAAACTAAATTCTTTAAATTCGAATACACTTATTAACGTAACGAATAGTTATTGTTTAAAACATTCTATCGCTCTGTAAACAACATAACATATAACAATAACATGTAAACTGCAACGCTTCGGCAACGCTCTCTCTCTCTCTCTCTCTCTTGTTATTTGTCGCTCCGCAAGCATTGTTGCTGTCCTTGGTATTGATCTAGCCGTCGGTCATAGTTAGTCATCGCTAATCTATTAACGCATACGATTGCATCGATCTCTTGTTCGTGAGTGAAGCCAATAATTTATTCGAAGCCACAGTCACATATGTATACGAGTGCACAATATCATTAAATAAACTTAACGTTGTTGATAAATCTAACTTGCATTTTAGCTGCGCAGGACTTAGATATACAACCTTATACAGATGCCAAAACAGCTTAATAGCTCAACAATGATCTTAATGAAATTTTACTACGTAATAAGAGCATTCTAATTTATGTACAAACTAATTATGTACAAAGTCTGACATTTAGAAATAAGTGATAGCATTTACAAATAACTGCCACCTTGACATGCCAGCCCTAGCCATTCCCTTACCTATTATTGTTCGATACTATCGACACTAAAAAGAAGAGCATGCTTGCATCTCAAAACATGGCGCGATCAATTCAAATTTGTGGAGGATGCGTGCGGCAGCACAAGTTAAAATAAACTAAACCAACCAAATAAATTGCTGGGGATTACCCGAGACTATAAATTATTGTATTAATATAAAGAATAAAGTTAATATTGTAACGAGCGGGTTGGCGTGATTTGGACTTGCCAGAACAATCTTTATTCTAACTGACTGCGATCAAATTCAAGGCTTCGTAATTTCACATATACAAGGATAGACATTGTGAAATTCACTTTGATGTACATACATAAACGTGTTTGTAGGTATCTAGTGTAAAAAATTACGAATTGATAGAGAATTCAATGGAATTGTGAAACAACAAATCGCTGAATCAAGAAGAAATTGCAGCGTCGAGGTCATCTACGCCAGTTAAAGCGGACGAATTGGAATCTGAAAAATTTGAACTGGATAAGACGGTCGTTGACAAAATGGCAGCAAATTCAAATAAGACGTTCTTGCACTACAAAAGGACTCTCCCAAAAGGAGAGAGTTCTGACTGTATCACAGGAATTCTCTTCGGATAAGTAAATTGGAAGATCAGTCGGATAATGAACACTTATACACACAGGGTGGCACAAGCGGTTATTCAGCCAGCAAAACACTTGGCACATATGGCACAGGCGTTGATACAGCCGGCAACGTATTTGGCGCATATGGACGCGCAATCGACGTAGCCACAATGGTAATGTACTGGATGGCGAAAGAATTTTTGAGAATAGGGAAGCAGCACAGATCAACCCTCTAAATATGCAATGTAATCAATACACACAGCCTCGTAAATTTATTGATTTACCAGAATATAATGAAAACGCTGAAGAATGGCCTGTATTTTACACCATGTTTGTGGAATCGACAGAAGCCTTTGGATACATAAATTTAGAGAGCTTGAAGGCCTAGCTTATTAACCCTATCAATGTAAATCATATAATGGATCGACTGCAATTCAGGTATGCTCGACCAGAACTTTTATTAGAAAGTCAGATAGACCTGGTAAATAATCTCTTACCCTTTTGCCCTTATACCCTTATATAATTAAAATCCGCAGGGGCTACACAATACTTGCAAATCCCCACATTGATGGAACAACTTGCAGGAAAATTACCTTTAACCAAGCATATACAGTGTATGGAGTATGCGACAAGTGTTGTGCCATTACCAAATTTAAGTCATTTCAGTTCCTGGCTAAGTGATATTGCTAAAAGTGTAGCAAGGGCTACATTGATGACTTCGAAACATCAAATAAAAGTGAACTACGCTCACATCAGAAGACACTGCCGATCAAAATAATACTAAAATGGTTTGTTATAAATGTCAAGGAGAGAATCACCTAGTTAAGTGTGACGTTTATTCCAAAGCTAAGGTAAAGGAGAAATGGACATAAAAGAGCTTGGGCTCTGTTTTGGTTGCCATCAGCACGATCATCAATATGTGATGTATTGTAAATTTAAACGGGATTGCAAGGATATTTACAAAACTGATGTAATGTCAGACAATACTGTCGAGTCCCATACATCAAAATTAAACTTTAGATCTACCGATGCCGGTAGATATAATTGGTCCAAGCAGTAAAATAATCACCACATATGCATTTATAGATGAAGGCTCGTCTGTGCCGTTGATTAACGAAAAAGTATCTCGTAAAGCGGGATTCAATGAAGACAAAATAAAACTTATGCTAAGCTGGATTGGAACGCATGCAGCAGATGTATGTCAATGGAGTGTCAAGATATACAGCTGACACTACAATCAGTTTATATATCAAAAAAAAGTTTATGAACTTTAAAAACGTGTCAGTTAAGGGTTACATTGACGCTGAGCCAATGCTATTGATTGGCATCAACAATTGCCATCTAGTGACGCATATTAAAAGTGTTGCATTGGACTCGACATGGTTGGGTCGTATCCGGTGGAGCTCAAAGGCCAAGTAACATAGCACTTTTAACCGCTCGCAGCGCGTCTGAGGATGACGCTATTCACACAGATGTCAATCTTGACGGGTTGGTTCTCTTTTGGCGAATAGGCGATTCGATTGCGTTTGAAGCTCAACCAGGATTTGTTAGGCGAGTCCCATAGTCAAGGTTATCGTGGATTTACCAGTCTTAAACGCAAATTGTTGTGGCAACCGCATCTCAAGGAGCAATATTCCGTCTTGATCAAAGGGTACCTTGATTTAAATCATATGTCTCGTGGTAAATCTGAGTCGGCTAGTCTCCACAAATATTTTCTCCTGCACGTTGTGTTTAATGGCTCGGCAGCAACTTCTTCAGGCTATGCACTGAATGATATTTTGATGATGGCACCAGTAATCCATCTAAAATTAATTCAAATGTTAATACGATTTCGCACATATTGAGTTACCCTAACCGGAGATATTAGCAAAATGTATCGCTGCATTAGAATTAAGGCTCCTGATAACTACCTCGAATGTATATTCTGGTGAGATTCACCTAACAAAGAATTGCAAATCTACAAGTTGGATACAGTAACTTATGACACAATGGCCGCCTCATTTCTGTCTGTTTGCGTGACAATTTCAACTTCGGAAGTGGTGTTCTAGTCATCTAGAAGGGCTTGTTGGCATATCAGAGAAGGATAACGAGAAATACTTAAGATTTGATGATGGTAGCGACATTACTAAAACTGTTGGTCTCGCTTGGGATCCTGTCTACGACCAGCTGTTGTTTTCATTGTCCCCTATAGAAACTCATTCCAAAGTCTGTAGGCGTACCGTTTTCTCTACAATTGCTCGATCTTATGATCCACTTGGTGTGCTAGGACCAATTATTGCCAAGGCAAAAATATTTCCGCAACAGCTCTGCAAGCCTAATCTGGCTTGGGATGAAAGGTTGCACTTAGTGCGGAGTACGACTTGGAAGGAACTATGTATTATACCCCAATTCCACAATGCTCAACGTATCTTACATTTACACATTCTACATATTGCGATTCCATTAGCAAGTGCCTGCTGTCGGTGACATGTGAGTGACAAAATTGGCATATGCATGAAATCAAACAGTTGATCGTTTTGTGTTAACTTATATTTACCGATCTGAACGCTACAAAATTCTCCTCCCACAAATCGAACAAAGTAGTAGAGCCCCCATTTTAGTGACTCCATTCGTGTTTTGCTCATCTTGAAATGCTATATAATAAATATTTGATTTTCACAATTTCTAATTCAATTTTGTAATTCCCGCTTCCTGTTGGTTTGTCAGCTGTTTGTGTTTCGACACTCATATTTTTCACACATCGAAAACAAATACAAAATTCGATAAAACATCGCCAAAAACATGAAATACTCGGGGCGAATTGTAACATTTCTTAAAAATGTTGAAAATCGAAGAAATGTAAAAAATGTTGTTTTTTATGAGAAAACGTACAGGCAATATATTATACATTTTTAAAATTTTTGACATTTGCAAAAAATTTAAGAAATGTTTATAGTGGAATTGGGCTATAAGTTTCCATAACATTGGCAGTCTCTCTTTTCCTAGAAATGTACTCTTGGCAGGAGCTAATGTACGAATTCATCTTCAAGTCATCTCCTAATGTGGAAATGCAGAGTCGCGCTATTACTAACCCTTTCAGTTCCAAAGCTAGAACTATGTGGTGCATCGCTGTTGGTGCAACTTCCGATTATCCTCCCACGTCGTCATCCGATCAAGCTTGCATGCCTAATTGACTATCACAAGGTCAACTTACACGCTGGACCGCGTGTGCTTTTGACCTAAATTCGATTACAATATTTACCAATTCGAGGTTTAAGAATTGTTTCCAAGGTTGTAAGCCGACGTGCGACATGCTTTAGAGCCAAGCGGAAATTTATGGATCCGATCATGGGAAGTCTAACGAAGAAAAGTCTTGAAGGCACTCGAGCATTCGCCGTCACTAGAGTTGATTATTGTGGCCCCTTTTTCTACAAGTCGGAATTTCACACCAGACCGCCCATTAAAGTCGTTCATACCTTTATTCAAGCAAAGACAATGCAGCAAACTTTGTCGATGCCAAAAAAGAGCTGTTGGAGATAGAGCGACTTTTAAAATCTGATCCCCATATGGAAGCAGTTCGCCGATTTTGCTTATCAGATATCATCGATTGGCCTTTCATTACCCCTCGCTCTCCGCAATTTGGAGATTTTCGGGAAGCAGCAGTCAAGACGGGAAAGCATCACGTCTATCGCTCCGCTGGCCGGTCTTTACTCACCTTCGAGAACACTTGTATGCCAGATTTTGCCCATTATTAATTCCCGACAATTGCTCTAACTTTCAGAGAATCCGAATGACTTCAATGACTTCACGCCTGCTCATCTGTTGTTTGATGCTCCTCCCACAATCATCATCGAGCCCAATCTTCAGCGTCTTAATTACAACCGTCTCGATGGTTGGCAGAGAGCAACGAAGCTACAGCAAGTCTTCTGGGACCGTTGGCTCGAGGAACATCTGACGCTTCTTCAACATTGGGTTAAGTGGCGCTGCCTGCGAAGCCATTAACAGCAAATGATATGGTGCTCGTTAAGAATAAGAACTGCTCCTCCCATGCGCTGGCCACTAGCAAGAGTGGCAGTGATGGTGTCTATCGAGTAGCACACCTCAAACCGGCATCTGGATTCATCCGGACGGCCGTCGACAAGCTTTGCCTGCAACACCTCAAGGATCTTATTAAAAGTCAGGCTTCCAAGGGGGAGTATTTTCTGCAAGCATTGTTGCTGTCCTTGGTATTGATCTAGCCGTCGGTCATAGTTAGTCATCGCTAATCTATTAACGCATACGATTGCATCGATCTCTTGTTCGTGAGTGAAGCCAATAATTTATTCGAAGCCACAGCCACATATGTATACGAGTGCACAATATCATTAAATAAACTTAACGTTGTTGATAAATCTAACTTGCATTTTAGCTGCGCAGGACTTAGATATACAACCTTATACAGATGCAAAAACAGCTTAATAGCTCAACAATGATCTTAATGAAATTTTACTACGTAATAAGAGCATTCTAATTTATGTACAAACTAATTATGTACAAAGTCTGACATTTAAAAATAAGTGATAACATTTAAAAATAACTGCCACCTTGACATGCCAGCCCTAGCCATTCCCTGACCTATTATTGTTCGATACTATCGATACTAAAAAGAAGAGTGTGCTTGCATCTCAAAACATGGCGCGATCAATTCAAATTTGTGGAGAATGCGTGCGGCAGCACACGTTAAAATAAACTAAACCAACCAAATAAATTGCTGCGGATTACCCAAGACTGTAAATTATTGTATTAATATAAAAAATAAAGTTAATATTGTAACGAGAGGGTTGGCGTGATTTGGACTTGCCAGAACAATCTTTATTCTAACTGACTGCGAGCAAATTGAAGGCTTCGTAATTTCACATATGCAAGGATAGACATTGTGAAATTCACTTTGATGTACATACATAAACGTGTTTGTAGGTATCTAGTGTAAAAAATTACGAATTGATAGAGAATTCAATGGAATTGTGAAACAACAAATCGCTGAATCAAGAAGAAATTGCAGCGTCGAGGTCATCTACGCCAGTTAAAGCGGACGAATTGGAATCTGAAAAATTTGAACTGGATAAGACGGTCGTTGACAAAATGGCAGCAAATTCAAATAAGACGTTCTTGCACTACAAAAGGACTCTCCCAAAAGGAGAGAGTTCTGACTGTATCACAGGAATTCTCTTCGGATAAGTAAATTGGAAGATCAGTCGGATAATGAACACTTATACACACAGGGTGGCACAAGCGGTTAAGCCAGCAAAACACTTGGCACATATGGCACAGGCGTTGATACAGCCGGCAACGTATTTGGCGCATATGGACGCGCAATCGACGTAGCCACAATGGTAATGTACTGGATGGCGAAAGAATTTTTGAGAATAGGGAAGCAGCACAGATCAACCCTCTAAATATGCAATGTAATCAATACACACAGCCTCGTAAATTTATTGATTTACCAGAATATAATGAAAACGCTGAAGAATGGCCTGTATTTTACACCATGTTTGTGGAATCGACAGAAGCCTTTGGATACATAAATTTAGAGAGCTTGAAGGCCTTGCTTATTAACCCTATCAATGTAAATAATATAATGGATAGACTGCAATTCAGGTATGCTCGACCAGAACTTTTATTAGAAAGTCAGATAGACCTGGTAAATGATCTCTTACCCTTTTGCCCTTATACCCTTATATAATTAAAATCCGCAGGGGCTACACAATACTTGCAAATCCCCACATTGATGGAACAACTTGCAGGAAAATTACCTTTAACCAAGCATATACAGTGTATGGAGTATGCGACAAGTGTTGTGCCATTACCAAATTTAAGTCATTTCAGTTCCTGGCTAAGTGATATTGCTAAAAGTGTAGCAAGGGCTACATTGATGACTTCGAAACATAATAAAAGTGAACTACGCTCACATCAGAAGACACTGCCGATCAAAATAATACTAAAATGGTTTGTTATAAATGTCAAGGAGAGAATCGCCTAGTTAAGTGTGACGTTTATTCCAAAGCTAAGGTAAAGGAGAAATGGACATAAAAGAGCTTGGGCTCTGTTTTGGTTGCCATCAGCACGATCATCAATATGTGATGTATTGTAAATTTAAACGGGATTGCAAGGATATTTACAAAACTGATGTAATGTCAGACAATACTGTCGAGTCCCATACATCAAAATTAAACTTTAGATCTACCGATGCCGGTAGATATAATTGGTCCAAGCAGTAAAATAATCACCACATATGCATTTATAGATGAAGGCTCGTCTGTGCCGTTGATTAACGAAAAAGTATCTCGTAAAGCGGGATTCAATGAAGACAAAATAAAACTTATGCTAAGCTGGATTGGAACGCATGCAGCAGATGTATGTCAATGGAGTGTCAAGATATACAGCTGACACTACAATCAGTTTATATATCAAAAAAAGTTTATGAACTTTAAAAACGTGTCAGTTAAGGGTTACATTGACGCTGAGCCAATGCTATTGATTGGCATCAACAATTGCCATCTAGTGACGCATATTAAAAGTGTTGCATTGGACTCGACATAAGGAGAAATGGACATAAAAGAGCTTGGGCTCTGTTTTGGTTGCCATCAGCGCGATCATCAATATGTGATGTATTGTAAATTTAAACGGGATTGCAAGGATATTTACAAAACTGATGTAATGTCAGACAAGTCCCATACATCAAAATTACACTTTAGATCACCACATATGCATTTATAGATGAAGGCTCGTCTGTGCCGTTGATTAACGAAAAAGTATCTCGTAAAGCGGGATTCAATGAAGACAAAATCGAACTTATGCTAAGCTGGATTGGAACGCATGCAGCAGATGTATGTCAATGGAGTGTCAACTCAGAATTCGAGTGCAGTATTGTAACAAAAAGCGGCTTCGCATAAACGGCAATGCGGTTCCAGATATACTGCTGACACTAAAATCAGTTTATATATCTAAAAAGAAGTTTATGAACTTTAAAAACGTGTCAGTTAAGGGTTGCATTGACGCTGAGCCAATGCTATTGATTGGCATCAACAATTGCCATCTAGTGACGCATATTAAAAGTGTTGCATTGGACTCGACATGGTTGGGTCGTATCCGGTGGAGCTCAAAGGCCAAGTAACATAGCACTTTTAACCGCTCGCAGCGTGTCTGAGGATGACGCTATTCACATAAATGTCAATCTTGACGGGTTGGTTCTCTTTTGAATAGGGGATTCGATTGCGTTTGAAGTTCAACAAGGATTTGTTAGGCGAGTCCCATAGTCAAGCTTATCGTCGATTTATCAGTCTTGAACGGAAATTGTTGCGGCAACCGCATCTCAAGAAGCAATATTCCGTCTTAATCAAAGGGTACCTTGATTTAAATCATATGTCTCGTGGTAACTCTGAGTCGGCTAGTCTCCGCAAATATTTTCTCCTGCACGTTGTGTTTAATGGCTCGGCAGCAACTTCTTCAGGCTATGCACTGAATGATATTTTGATGATGGCACCAGTAATCCATCTAAAATTAATTCAAATGTTAATACGATTTCGCACATATTGAGTTACCCTAACCGGAGATATTAGCAAAATATATCGCTGCATTAGAGTTAAGGCTCCTGATAACTACCTCCAATGTATATTCTGGTGAGATTCTCCTAACAAAAAATTGCAAATCCACAAGTTGGATACAGTAACATATGACACAAAGGCCGAATCATTTCTGTCTGTTTGCGCAATGCGCCAGCTGGCCCTTGATGAAAAATAAAATTAAAATTAAATTGCCTGCAAGAGGATTTCTATGTAGATGATTTCATTTCTGGAGGATATTTCGTAGCGAAGGCTATTGCCGAAATGCATCAAACTGCCAGCGTATTATCTAGTGGCAATTTTCAACTTCGGAAGTGGTGTTCTAGTCATCTAGAAGTGCTTGTTGGCATATCAGAGGGGAAAGATGATGATTTGATGATGGAAGCGACATTACTAAACTGTTGGTCTCGCTTGGGATCCTGTCTCCGACCAGCTGTTGTTTTCATTGTCCCCTATAGAAACTCATTCCAAAGCCTGTAGGCGTTCCGTTTTCTCTACAATTGCTCAATTTTATGATCCACTTGGTCTGCTAGGACCAATTATTGCCAAGCAAAAATATTTCCGTAACAGCTCTGCAAGGATAAGCTGGCTTGCGATGAAAGCTTGCACTTAGTGCGGAGTACGACTTGGAAGGAACTATGTATTATACCCCAATTCCACAATGCTCAACCTATCTTACATTTACATATTCTACATATTGCGATTCCATTAGCAAGTGCCTGCTGTCGGTGACATGTGAGTGGCAAAATTGGCATATGCATGAAATCAAACAGTTTATCGTATTGTTTTAACTTATATTTACCCATCTGAACGCTACAAAATTCTCCTCCCACAAATCGAACAAAGTAGTAGAGCCCCCATTTTAGTGACTCCATTCGTGTTTGCTCATCTTGAAATGCTATATAATAAATATTTCATTTTCTATAATTTCTAATTTAATTTTGTAATTCCGCTTCCCGTTGGTTTGTCAGCTGTTTGTGTTTCGACACTCATATTTTTCACAACATCGAAAACAAATATCAAAATTCGAGAAGACATCGCCCAAAAACATGAAATAATCGGGCGAATTGCAGCATTTCTTAAAATGTTGAAAATCGAAGAAATGTAAAAAATGTTGTTTCTTATGGAAAACGTACAGGCAATATATTATACATTTTTAAAATTTTTAACATTTGCAAAAAAATTAAGAAATGTTGATAGTGGTATTGAGCTACAAGTTTCCATAACGTTGCAGTCTCTCTTTTCCTAGAAATGTACTCTTGGCAGGAGCTAATGTACTAAATTCATCGTTCAAGTCATCTCCTACTGTCGAAATGCAGAGTCGCGCTATTAATAACCCTCTCAGTTCCAAAGCTAGAACTAAGTGGTGCATCGCTGTTGGTGCCACATCCGATTATCCTCCCACGTCGTCATCCGATCAAGCTTGCATGCATAATTGACTATCACAAGGTCAACTTACACGCTGGACCGCGTGCGCTTTTGCCTAAATTCGGTTACAATATTTACCAATTGGTTTAAGAATTGTTCGAAGGTTGTAAGCCGACTGCGACATGCTTTAGAGCCAAGCGGAAATTTATGGATCCGATCATGGGAAGTCTAACGAAGAAAAGGAGGACTCGGCATTCGCCGTCACTAGAGTTGATTATTGTGGCCCCTTTTCTACAAGTCGGAATTTCACACCAGACCGCCCATAAAGTCGTTCAACCTTGTAAGCAGACTGCGCAAACTTTCGAGCCAGAGCTGTTGGAGATAGAGCGACTTTTAAAATCTGATCCCCATATGGAAGCAGTTCGCCGATTTCGCTTATCAGATATCATCGATTGGCCTTTCATTACCCCTCGCTCTCCGCAATTTGGAGAATTGTGGGAAGCAGCAGTCAAGACGGGAAAGCATCACGTCTATCGCTCCGCTGGCCGGTCTTTACTCACCTTTGATGAACACTTGTCTGCCAGATTTTGCCCATTATTAATTCCCGACAATTGCTCTAACTTTCAGAGAATCCGAATGGCTTAGGATGGAGCAATAATCTCCAGCGTCTTAATTACAACCGTCTCGATGGTTGGCAGAAGAGCGGTCTTCTGGGACCGTTGGCTCGAGGAACATCTGACGCTTCTTCAACAATGGGTTAAGTGGCGCTGCCTGCGAAGCCATTAACAGCAAATGATATGGTGCTCGTTAAGAATAAGAACCTGCCTCCCATGCGCTGGCCACTAGCAAGAGGGTTCTCTCATCCCTGGCAGTGATGGTGTCCATCGAGTAGCACACCTCAAACCGGCATCTGGATTCATCCGGAGGGCCTTCGACAAGCTTGCCTGCAGCCCCTAAAGGATCTTATTGAAAGTCAGGCTTCCAACGGGGGAGTATATTCGGATCAGCAGCAGAAAATTGAACATAAACTAAATTCTTTAAATTCGAATACACTTATTAACGTAACGAATACTTCTTGTTTAAAACAGGTCATTCTATCGCTCTGTAAACAACATAACATATAACAATAACATGTAAACTGCAACGCTTCGGCAACGCTCTCTCTCTCTCTCTCGTTATTTGTCGCTCTGCAAGCATTGTTGCTGTCCTTGGTATTGATCTAGCCGTCGGTCATAGTTAGTCATCGCTAATCTATTAACGCATACGATTGCATCGATCTCTTGTTCGTGAGTGAAGCCAATAATTTATTCGAAGCCACAGCCACATATGCATACGAGTGCACAATATCATTAAATAAACTTAACGTTGTTGATAAATCTAACTTGCATTTTAGCTGCGCAGGACTTAGATATAGAACCTTATACAGCTGCTAAAACAGCTTAATAGCTCAACAATGATCTTAATGAAATTTTACTACGTAATAAGAGCATTCTAATTTATGTACAAACTAATTATGTACAAAGTCTGTAGTTGCAGAGTGATAAAATTTAAAAATAACTGCCACCTTGACAGCAGCCTTTGGATACATAAATTTAGAGAACTTGAAGGCCTTGCTTATTAACCCTGTCAATGTAAATCATATAATGGATCGACTGCAATTCAGGTATGCTCGACCAGAACTTTTATTAGAAAGTCAGATAGACCTGGTAAATGATCTCTTACCCTTTTGCCCTTATACCCTTATATAATTGAAATCCGCAGGGGCTACACAATACTTGCAAAGCCCCACATTGATGGAACAACTTGCAGGAAAATTACCTTTAACAAAGCACATACAGTGTATGGAGTATGTGACAAGTGTTGTGCCATTACCAAATTTAAGTCATTTCAGTTCCTGGCTAAGTGATATTGCTAAAAGTGTAGCAAGGGCTACATTGATGACTTCGAAACATCAAATAAAAGTGAACTACGCCCACATCAGAAGACACTGCCGATCAAAATAATACTAAAATGGTTTGTTATAAATGTGAAGGAGAGAATCACCTAGTTAAGTGTGACGTTTATTCCAAAGCTAAGGTAAAGGAGAAATGGATATAAAAGAGCTTGGGCTCTGTTTTGGTTGCCATCAGCGCGATCATCAATATGTGATGTATTGTAAATTTAAACGGGATTGCAAGGATATTTACAAAACTGATGTAATGTCAGACGATATGTGAGGCCATACATCAAAATTAAACTGTCGATCCCATACATAATGTCATAGAATATTGTCCAAGCATAAAATAATTACCACATATGCATTTATAGATGAAGGCTCGTCTGTGCCGTTGATTAACGAAAAAGTATCTCGTAAAGCGGGATTCAATGAAGACAAAATAGAACTTATGCTAAGCTGGACTGGAACGCATGCAGCAGATGTATGTCAATGGAGTGTCAACTCAGAATTCGAGCGCAGTATGGTAACAAAAAATGGCTTCGCATAAACGGCAATGCGGTTCCAGATATACAGCTGACACTACAATCAGTTTATATATCTTAAAAAAAAGTTTATGAACTTTAAAAACGTGCCAGTTAAGGGTTACATTGACGCTGAGCCAATGCTATTGATTGGCATCAACAATTGCCATTTAGTGACGCATATTAAAAGTGTTGCATTGGACTCGACATGGTTGGGTCGTATCCGGTGGAGCTCAAAGGCCAAGTAACATAGCACTTTAACAGCTCGCAGCGCGTCTGAGGTTATTCACATAGATGTCAATCTTGACGGGTTGGTTCTCTTTTGGCGAATAGGCGATTCGATTGCGTTTGAAGCTCAACCAGGATTTGTTAGGCGAGTCCAGCATATCGTCGATTTATCAGTCTTGAACGGAATTGTTGTGGCAACCGCATCTCAAGAGCTCCGTCTTGATCAAAGAGTACCTTGATTTAAATCATATGTCTCGTGGTAACTCTGAGTCGGCTAGTCTCCGCAAATATTTTCTCCTGCACGTTGTGTTTAATGGCTCGGCAGCAACTTCTTCAGGCTATGCACTGAATGATATTTTGATGATGGCACCAGTAATCCATCTAAAATTAATTCAAATGTTAATACGATTTCGCACATATTGAGTTACCCTAACCGGAGATATTAGCAAAATATATCGCTGCATTAGAGTTAAGGCTCCTGATAACTACCTCCAATGTATATTCTGGTGAGATTCACCTAACAAAAATTGCAAATCCACAAGTTGGATACAGTAACATATGACACAAAGGCCGAATCATTTCTGTCTGTTTGCGCAATGCGCCAGCTGGCCCTTGATGAAAAATAATCGTTTCCTATTGGTTAAATTGCCTGCAAGAGGATTTCTATGTAGATGATTTCATTTCTGGAGGATATTTCGTAGCGAAGGCTATTGCCGAAATGCATCAAACTGCCGGCGTATTATCTAGTGGCAATTTTCAACTTCGGAAGTGGTGTTCTAGTCATCCAGAAGTGCTTGTTGGCATATCAGAGAGGATAAGATATGATTTGATGATGGTAGCGACATTACTAAAACTGTTGGTCTCGCTTGGGATCCTGTCTCCGACCAGCTGTTGTTTTCATTGTCCCCTATAGAAACTCATTACAAAGCCTGTAGGCGTTCCGTTTTCTCTACAATTGCTCGATTTTATGATCCACTTGGTCTGCTAGGACCAATTATTGCCAAGGCAAAAATATTTCCGTAACAGCTCTGCAAGGATAAGCTGGCTTGCGATGAAAGCTTGCACTTAGTGCGGAGTACGACTTGGAAGGAACTATGTATTATACCCCAATTCCACAATGCTCAACCTATCTTACATTTACATATTCTACATATTGCGATTCCATTAGCAAGTGCCTGCTGTCGGTGACATGTGAGTGACAAAAATGGCATATGCATGAAATCAAACAGTTGATCGTTTTGTTTTAACTTATATTTGCCCATCTGAACGCTACAAAATTCTCCTCCCACAAATCGAACAAAGTAGTAGAGCCCCCATTTTAGTGACTCCATTCGTGTTTTGCTCATCTTGAAATGCTATATAATAAATATTTGATTTTCACAATTTCTAATTTAATTTTGAAATTCCCGCTTCCCGTTGGTTTGTCAGCTGTTTGTGTTTCGACACTCATATTTTTCACAACATCGAAAACAAAAATAAAATTCGATAAAACATCGCCGAAAACATGAAATACTCGGGGCGAATTGCAACATTTCTTAAAAATGTTGAAAATCGAAGAAATGTAAAAAATGTTGTTTCTTATGGGAAAACGTACAGGCAATATATTATACATTTTTAACATTTTTAACATTTGCAAAAAATTTAAGAAATGTTGATAGTGGTATTGAGCTATAAGTTTCCATAACGTTGGCAGTCTCTCTTTTCCTAGAAATGTACTCTTGGCAGGAGCTAATGTATAAATTCATCTTCAAGTCATCTCCTAATGTCGAAATGCAGAGTCGCGCTATTAATAACCCTCTCAGTTCCAAAGCTAGAACTATGTGGTGCATCGCTGTTGGTGCCACATCCGATTATCCTCCCACGTCGTCATCCGATCAAGCTTGCATGCATAATTGACTATCACAAGGTCAACTTACACGCTGGACCGCGTGCGCTTTTGACCTAAATTCGGTTACAATATTTACCAATTCGAGGTTTAAGAATTGTTTCGAAGGTTGTAAGCCGACGTGCGACATGCTTTAGAGCCAAGCGGAAATTTATGGATCCGATCATGGGAAGTCTAACGAAGAAAAGACTTGAAGGCACTCGAGCATTCGCCGTCACTAGAGTTGATTATTGTGGCCCCTTTTTCTACAAGTCGGAATTTCACACCAGACCGCCCATAAAGTCGTTCATACCTTTATTCAAGCAAAGACAATGCAGCAAACTTTGTCGATGCCAAAAAAGAGCTGTTGGAGATAGAGCGACTTTTAAAATCTGATCCCCATATGGAAGCAGTTCGCCGATTTCGCTTATCAGATATCATCGATTGGCCTTTCATTACCCCTCGCTCTCCGCAATTTGGAGAATTGTGGGAAGCAGTAGTCAAGACGGGAAAGCATCACGTCTATCGCTCCGCTGGCCGGTCTTTACTCATCTTTGATGAACACTTGTCTGCCAGATTTTGCCCATTATTAATTCCCGACAATTGCTCTAACTTTCAGAGAATCCGAATGGCTTGGATGGAGCATAATCTTCAGCGTCTTAATTACAACCGTCTCGGTGGTTGGCAGAAAGCGGTCTTCTGGGACCGTTGGCTCGAGGAACATCTGACGCTTCTTCAACAATGGGTTAAGTGGCGCTGCCTGCGAAGCCATTAACAGCAAATGATATGGTGCTCGTTAAGAATAAGAACCTGCCTCCCATGCGCTGGCCACTAGCAAGAGGGGTTCTCCTCATCCCTGGCAGTGATGGTGTCCATCGAGTAGCACACCTCAAACCGGCATCTGGATTCATCCGGAGGGCCTTCGACAAGCTTTGCCTGCAGCCCCTAAAGGATCTTATTGAAAGTCAGGCTTCCAACGGGGGGAGTATATTCGGATCAGCAGCAGAAAATTGAACATAAGCTAAATTCTTTAAATTCGAATACACTTATTAACGTAACGAATACTTCTTGTTTAAAACATTCTATCGCTCTGTAAACAACATAACATATAACAATAACATGTAAACTGCAAAGCCGTCGGTCATAGTTAGTCATCGCTAATCTATTAACGCATACGATTGCATCGATCTCTTGTTCGTGAGTGAAGCCAATAATTTATTCGAAGCCACAGTCACATATGTATACGAGTGCACAATATCATTAAATAAACTTAACGTTGTTGATAAATCTAACTTGCATTTTAGCTGCGCAGGACTTAGATATACAACCTTATACAGATGCCAAAACAGCTTAATAGCTCAACAATGATCTTAATGAAATTTTACTACGTAATAAGAGCATTCTAATTTATGTACAAACTAATTATGTACAAAGTCTGACATTTAAAAATAAGAGATAACATTTAAAAATAACTGCCACCTTGACATGCCAGCCCTAGCCATTCCCTGACCTATTATTGTTCGATACTATCGACACTAAAAAGAAGAGCGTGCTTGCATCTCAAAACATGGCGCGATCAATTCAAATTTATGGAGGATGCGCGCGGCAGCACACGTTAAAATAAACTAAACCAACCAAATAAATTGCTGCGGATTACCCGAGACTGTAAATTATTGTATTAATATAAAAAATAAAGTTAATATTGTAACGAGAGGGTTGGCGTGATTTGGACTTGCCAGAACAATCTTTATTCTAACTGACTGCGAGCAAATTGAAGGCTTCGTAATTTCACATATGCAAGGATAGACATTGTGAAATTCACTTTGATGTACATACATAAACGTGTTTGTAGGTATCTAGTGTAAAAAATTACGAATTGATAGAGAATTCAATGGAATTGTGAAACAACAAATCGCTGAATCAAGAAGAAATTGCAGCGTCGAGGTCATCTACGCCAGTTAAAGCGGACGAATTGGAATCTGAAAAATTTGAACTGGATAAGACGGTCGTTGACAAAATGGCAGCAAATTCAAATAAGACGTTCTTGCACTACAAAAGGACTCTCCCAAAAGGAGAGAGTTCTGACTGTATCACAGGAATTCTCTTCGGATAAGTAAATTGGAAGATCAGTCGGATAATGAACACTTATACACACAGGGTGGCACAAGCGGTTATTCAGCCAGCAAAACACTTGGCACATATGGCACAGGCGTTGATACAGCCGGCAACGTATTTGGCGCATATGGACGCGCAATCGACGTAGCCACAATGGTAATGTACTGGATGGCGAAAGAATTTTTGAGAATAGGGAAGCAGCACAGATCAACCCTCTAAATATGCAATGTAATCAATACACACAGCCTCGTAAATTTATTGATTTACCAGAATATAATGAAAACGCTGAAGAATGGCCTGTATTTTACACCATGTTTGTGGAATCGACAGAAGCCTTTGGATACATAAATTTAGAGAGCTTGAAGGCCTTGCTTATTAACCCTATCAATGTAAATAATATAATGGATAGACTGCAATTCAGGTATGCTCGACCAGAACTTTTATTAGAAAGTCAGATAGACCTGGTAAATGATCTCTTACCCTTTTGCCCTTATACCCTTATATAATTAAAATCCGCAGGGGCTACACAATACTTGCAAATCCCCACATTGATGGAACAACTTGCAGGAAAATTACCTTTAACCAAGCATATACAGTGTATGGAGTATGTGACAAGTGTTGTGCCATTACCAAATTTAAGTAATTTCAGTTCCTGGCTAGGTAATATTGCTAAAAGTGTAGCAAGGGCTACATTGATGACTTCGAAACATCAAATAAAAGTGAACTACGCCCACATCAGAAGACACTGCCGATCAAAATAATACTAAAATGGATTGTTATAAATGTCAAGGAGAGAATCACCTAGTTAAGTGTGACGTTTATTCCAAAGCTAAGGTAAAGGAGAAATGGACATAAAAGAGCTTGGGCTCTGTTTTGGTTGCCATCAGCGCGATCATCAATATGTGATGTATAGTAAATTTAAACGGGATTGCAAGGATATTTACAAAACTGATGTAATGTCAGACAAGTCCCATACATCAAAATTACACTTTAGATCACCACATATGCATTTATAGATGAAGGCTCGTCTGTGCCGTTGATTAACGAAAAAGTATCTCGTAAAGCGGGATTCAATGAAGACAAAATCGAACTTATGCTAAGCTGGATTGGAACGCATGCAGCAGATGTATGTCAATGGAGTGTCAACTCAGAATTCGAGTGCAGTATTGTAACAAAAAGCGGCTTCGCATAAACGGCAATGCGGTTCCAGATATACAGCTGACACTAAAATCAGTTTATATATCTAAAAAAGAAGTTTATGAACTTTAAAAACGTGTCAGTTAAGGGTTGCATTGACGCTGAGCCAATGCTATTGATTGGCATCAACAATTGCCATCTAGTGACGCATATTAAAAGTGTTGCATTGGACTCGACATGGTTGGGTCGTATCCGGTGGAGCTCAAAGGCCAAGTAACATAGCACTTTTAACCGCTCGCAGCGCGTCTGAGGATGACGCTATTCACACAGATGTCAATCTTGACGGGTTGGTTCTCTTTTGGCGAATAGGCGATTCGATTGCGTTTGAAGCTCGGCTAGTATTTGATTTTCACAATTTCTAATTTAATTTTGTAATTCCCGCTTCCTGTTGGTTTGTCAGCTGTTTGTGTTTCGACACTCATATTTTTCACACATCGAAAACAAATACAAAATTCGATAAAACATCGAACACCAAAAACATCAAATACTCGGGGCGAATTGCAACATTTCTTAAAAATGTTGAAAATCGAAGAAATGTAAAAAATGTTGTTTTTTATGAGAAAACGTACAGGCAATATATTATACATTTTTAAAATTTTTGACATTTGCAAAAAATTTAAGAAATGTTTATAGTGGAATTGGGCTATAAGTTTCCATAACATTGGCAGTCTCTCTTTTCCTAGAAATGTACTCTTGGCAGGAGCTAATGTATAAATTCATCTTCAAGTCATCTCCTAATGTGGAAATGCAGAGTCGCGCTATTACTAACCCTCTCAGTTCCAAAGCTAGAACTATGTGGTGCATCGCTGTTGGTGCAACTTCCGATTATCCTCCCACGTCGTCATCCGATCAAGCTTGCATGCCTAATTGACTATCACAAGGTCAACTTACACGCTGGACCGCGTGTGCTTTTGACCTAAATTCGATTACAATATTTACCAATTCGAGGTTTAAGAATTGTTTCCAAGGTTGTAAGCCGACGTGCGACATGCTTTAGAGCCAAGCGGAAATTTATGGATCCGATCATGGGAAGTCTAACGAAGAAAAGTCTTGAAGGCACTCGAGCATTCGCCGTCACTAGAGTTGATTATTGTGGCCCCTTTTTCTACAAGTCGGAATTTCACACCAGACCGCCCATAAAGTCGTTCATACCTTTATTCAAGCAAAGACAATGCAGCAAACTTTGTCGATGCCAAAAAAGAGCTGTTGGAGATAGAGCGACTTTTAAAATCTGATCCCCATATGGAAGCAGTTCGCCGATTTCGCTTATCAGATATCATCGATTGGCCTTTCATTACCCCTCGCTCTCCGCAATTTGGAGAATTGTGGGAAGCAGCAGTCAAGACGGGAAAGCATCACGTCTATCGCTCCGCTGGCCGGTCTTTACTCATCTTTGATGAACACTTGTCTGCCAGATTTTGCCCATTATTAATTCCCGACAATTGCTCTAACTTTCAGAGAATCCGAATGGCTTAGATGGAGCATAATCTTCAGCGTCTTAATTACAACCGTCTCGGTGGTTGGCAGAAAGCGGTCTTCTGGGACCGTTGGGTCGAGGAACATCTGACGCTTCTTCAACAATGGGTTAAGTGGCGCTGCCTGCGAAGCCATTAACAGCAAATGATATGGTGCTCGTTAAGAATAAGAACCTGCCTCCCATGCGCTGGCCACTAGCAAGAGGGGTTCTCCTCATCCCTGGCAGTGATGGTGTCCATCGAGTAGCACACCTCAAACCGGCATCTGGATTCATCCGGAGGGCCTTCGACAAGCTTTGCCTGCAGCCCCTAAAGGATCTTATTGAAAGTCAGGCTTCCAACGGGGGGAGTATATTCGGATCAGCAGCAGAAAATTGAACATAAGCTAAATTCTTTAAATTCGAATACACTTATTAACGTAACGAATACTTCTTATTTAAAACTGGTCCGTCTATCGCTCTGTAAACAACATAACATATAACAATAACATGTAAACTGCAAAGCTTCGGCAACGCTCTTTCTCCCTCTTGTTATTTGTCGCTCTGCAAGCATTGTTGCTGTCCTTGGTATTGATCTAGCCGTCGGTCATAGTTAGTCATCGCTAATCTATTAACGCATACGATTGCATCGATCTCTTGTTCGTGAGTGAAGCCAATAATTTATTCGAAGCCACAGTCACATATGTATACGAGTGCACAATATCATTAAATAAACTTAACGTTGTTGATAAATCTAACTTGCATTTTAGCTGCGCAGGACTTAGATATACAACCTTATACAGATGCCAAAACAGCTTAATAGCTCAACAATGATCTTAATGAAATTTTACTACGTAATAAGAGCATTCTAATTTATGTACAAACTAATTATGTACAAAGTCTGACATTTAAAAATAAGAGATAACATTTAAAAATAACTGCCACCTTGACATGCCAGCCCTAGCCATTCCCTGACCTATTATTGTTCGATACTATCGACACTAAAAAGAAGAGCGTGCTTGCATCTCAAAACATGGCGCGATCAATTCAAATTTATGGAGGATGCGCGCGGCAGCACACGTTAAAATAAACTAAACCAACCAAATAAATTGCTGCGGATTACCCGAGACTGTAAATTATTGTATTAATATAAAAAATAAAGTTAATATTGTAACGAGAGGGTTGGCGTGATTTGGACTTGCCAGAACAATCTTTATTCTAACTGACTGCGTGCAAATTCAAGGCTTCGTAATTTCACATATACAAGGATAGACATTGTGAAATTCACTTTGATGTACATACATAAACGTGTTTGTAGGTATCTAGTGTAAAAAATTACGAATTGATAGAGAATTCAATGGAATTGCGAAACAACAAATCGCTGAATCAAGAAGAAATTGCAGCGTCGAGGTCATCTACGCCAGTTAAAGCAGACGAATTTAAATCTGAAGAAGAATTGGATAAGACGGTCGTTGACAAAATGGCAGCAAATTCAAATGAGACGTTCTTGCACAACAAAAGGACTCTCCCAAAAGGAGAGAGTTCTGACTGTATCACAGGAATTCTCTTCGGATAAGTAAATTGGAAGATCAGTCGGATAATGAACACTTATACACACAGGGTGGCACAAGCGGTTATTCAGCCAGCAAAACACTTAGCACATATGGTACAGGCGTTGATACAGCCGGCAACGTATTTGGCGCATATGGACGCGCAATCGACGTAGCCACAATGGTAATGTACTGGATGGCGAAAGAATTTTTGAGAATAGGGAAGCAGCACAGATCAACCCTCTAAATATGCTATGTAATCAATACACACAGCCTCGTAAATTTATTGATTTACCAGAATATAATGAAAACGCCGAAGAATGGCCTGTATTTTACACCATGTTTGTGGAATCGACAGCAGCCTTTGGATACATAAATTTAGAGAGCTTGAAGGCCTTGCTCATTAACCCTGCCAATGTAAATAATATAATGGATCGACTGCAATTCAGGTATGCTCGACCAGAACTTTTATTAGAAAGTCAGATAGACCTGGTAAATGATCTCTTACCCTTTTGCCCTTATACCCTTATATAATTGAAATCCGCAGGGGCTACACAATACTTGCAAAGCCCCACATTGATGGAACAACTTGCAGGAAAATTACCTTTAACCAAGCATACACAGTGTATGGAGTATGTGACAAGTGTTGTGCCATTACCAAATTTAAGTAATTTCAGTTCCTGGCTAGGTAATATTGCTAAAAGTGTAGCAAGGGCTACATTGATGACTTCGAAACATCAAATAAAAGTGAGCTACGCCCACATCAGAAGACACTGCCGATCAAAATAATACTAAAATGGATTGTTATAAATGTCAAGGAGAGAATCACCTAGTTTAGTGTGACGTTTATTCCAAAGTTTGGGCTCTGTTTTGGTTGCCATCAGCGCGATCATCAATATGTGATGTATTGTAAATTTAAACGGGATTGCAAGGATATTTACAAAACTGATGTAATGTCAGACACTACTGTCGAGTCCCATACATCAAAATTACACTTTAGATCTACCGATGCCGGTAGATATAATTGGTCCAAGCAGTAAAATAATCACCACATATGCATTTATAGATGAAGGCTCGTCTGTGCCGTTGATTAACGAAAAAGTATCTCGTAAAGCGGGATTCAATGAAGACAAAATCGAACTTATGCTAAGCTGGATTGGAACGCATGCAGCATATGTATGTCAATGGAGTGTCAACTCAGAATTCGAGTGCAGTATTGTAACAAAAAGTGGCTTCGCATAAACGGCAATGCGGTTCCAGATATACAGCTGACACTACAATCAGTTTATATATCCAAAAAAAAAGTTTATGAACTTTAAAAATGTGTCAGTTAAGGGTTACATTGACGCTGGGCCAATGCTATTGATTGGCATCAACAATTGCCATTTAGTGACGCATATTAAAAGTGTTGCATAGGACTCGACATGGTTGGTTCGTATCCGGTGGAGCTCAAAGGCCAAGTAACATAGCACTTTTAACAGCTCGCAGCGCGTCTGAGGATGACGCTATTCACACAGATGTCAATCCTGACGGGTTGGTTCTCTTTTGGCGAATAGGCAATTCGATTGCGTTTGAAGTTCAACAAGGATTTGTTAGGCGAATCCCATAGTCAAGCTTATCGTCGATTTATCAGTCTTGAACGGAAATTGTTGCGGCAACCGCATCTCAAGGAGCAATATTCCGTCTTGATCAAAGGGTACATTGATTTAAATCATATATCTCGTGGTAACTCTGAGTCGGCTAGTCTCCGCAAATATTATCTCCTGCACGTTGTGTTTAATGGCTCGGCAACTTCTTCAGGCTATGCACTGAATGATATTTTGATGATGGCACCAGTAATCCATCTAAAATTAATTCAAATGTTAATACGATTTCGCACATATTGAGTTACCCTAACCGAAGATATTAGCAAAATATATCGCTGCATTAGAGTTAAGGCTCCTGATAACTACCTCCAATGTATATTCTGGTGAGATTCACCTAACAAAAAATTGCAAATCCACAAGTTGGATACAGTAACATATGACACAAAGGCCGAATCATTTCTGTCTGTTTGCGCAATGCGCCAGCTGGCCCTTGATGAAAAATAAAATTAAAATTAAATTGCCTGCAAGAGGCTTTCTATGTAGATGATTTCATTTCTGGAGGATATTTCGTAGCGAAGGCTATTGCCGAAATGCATCAAACTGCCAGCGTATTATCTAGTGGCAATTTTCAACTTCGGAAGTGGTGTTCTAGTCATCTAGAAGTGCTTGTTGGCATATCAGAGGAGGATAAGGAGAAATACTGTTGGTCTCGCTTGGGATCCTGTCTCCGACCAGCTGTTGTTTTCATTGTCCCCCATAGAAACTCATTCCAAAGCCTGTAGGCATTCCGATTTCTCTACAATTGCTCGATTTTATGATCCACTTGGTCTGCTAGGACTAATTATTGCCAAGGCAAAAATATTCCCGTAACAGCTCTGCAAGGATAAGCTGGCTTGCGATGAAAGCTTGCACTTAGTGCGGAGTACGACTTGGAAGGTACTATGTATTATACCCCAATTCCACAATGCTCAACCTATCTTACATTTACATATTCTACATATTACGATTCCATTAGCAAGTGCCTGCTGTCGGTGACATGTGAGTGACAAAAATGGCATATGCATGAAATCAAACAGTTGATCGTATTGTTTTAACTTATATTTACCGATCTGAACGCTGCAAAATTCTCCTCCCACAAATCGAACAAATTAGTAGAGCCCCCATTTTAGTGACTCCATTCGTGTTTTGCTCATCTTGAAATGCTATATAATAAATATTTGATTTTCACAACTTCTAATTTAATTTTGTAATTCCCGCTTCCCGTTGGTTTGTCAGCTGTTTGTGTTTCGACACTCATATTTTTCACAACATCGAAAACAAATACAAAAACATGAAATACTCGGGGCGAATTGCAATATTTCTTAAAAATATTGAAAATCGAAGAAATGTAAAAAATGTTGTTTCTTATGGGAAAACGTACCGGTAACATATTATAAATTTTTAACATTTTTAACATTTGCAAAAAAATTAAGAAATATTGATAGTGGTATTGAGCTACAAGTTTCCATAACGTTGGCATTCTCTCTTTTCCTAGAAATGTACTCTTGGCAGGAGCTAATGTATAAATTCATCTTCAAGTCATCTCCTAATGTCGAAATGCAGAGTCGCGCTATTAATAACCCTCTCAGTTCCAAAGCTAGAACTATGTGGTGCATCGCTGTTGGTGCAACATCCGATTATCCTCCCACGTCGTCATCCGATCAAGCTTGCATGCATAATTGACTATCACTATCACTATCACTAAATGCAGCTGACAAAGCAACGAAGGCGTATAAGCGTATTAAGAATGTTCCTGGAAACGTATGGACAAAAGGAACAGAATTTCTATTAAAGCAAAAGTTAGGTAGCCGGCTTAGCAGAAACTTGTGACGAAACAGCTAAGCGAAAGAACATAGTTCTGGCCGTGTTGTTATAGCAAGTAATTGACGTCGAGGGATTTTCACAGTACTGACATTTAAAACGCATAATGGAAGGGTGGTTAGATTTGTACAATGGCTTTGTAATAAAAGTGATTTGGAAATTCATGGAGAACTTACAGTAGAGGAATTACGCTTGGTAGAAAACATTTTATGTAAGTTAGCACAAAAGCAGGCATACGGACAGGAGCTAGATAGTTTAAAGATCAAGGGAAGTGCTTCAAAAAGCAGTTCGATTTATACACTATATTCCAAATTAGATGATGAAGGTGTGTTAATAATAAATGGAGGACTCGATTTTGCAGTGGTGTAACCTGAAAGAGCACGTCACCCGTTTATCTTGCCAAACGGACATAATTTTATCGTTTTGTTCACATGCATAACGATAAGGGCTGTACATATAAAATTCGCAGCGGATTTGTCGACTGAAGCATGCATATTACGCATGCGAAATTTTGTTAACTAACGTGGAATTTCAATTCTTTATTGGTGCCGATAATTAGATAAAAAGAACAAAGGACTTGTTTGATTGGGACTACATCAAATCAAAAATGACAAACAAAGCGTCGAATGGGAATCTAATTGTCCTTCTAACCCAAGTTCTGGAGGCTGTTGGGAGCGTTATGTCAGATCTACGAAACATGTACTGTAAGATACACAAAAGCAACAAGCTCCTCCAGTAGTGGCATTGAGAAGTCTGTTAATTTAAGCGGAAAACATAATTAATAGCCGCCCCTGAACGCATGTGTCAGTCAATATTGATGATCACCAAACCACTTTCTATCTATAGATTCCACCCTTATTAGATTTTGTTACAGAAAACAATATCGCATTGACAAGCAACTTAGAGACAACTTTTGGTGGTGTGGATTAGAAAGTATTTGCCTACTCTTACTCGACGCACCATATGGAACACTGCTACTAAGCCAATAAACATAGGGAACATTGTCATCATTTGTGATGAAAACCAACCAAGAGGAAGCAGGAAAAAGGGAATAATAAAAACAAGTTAAAGCGTTGCAGTCGGATGTAACCAACTGCGTATACTCGTTCACAGTACACAGAAGTTATTGTTATTTTGGATAAATATAGAATATTTATATTTCGTAGGGACGGGGGTGGGCGAGGACAATATTTTTTGTTCCTATCTTTAAAGGAGGTCATCGAAACATTGTCTACCAAATTTGGTGAATCTAGCTTTAAAATTGTGGGAGACATAGATTTTCGCTATTTGTGGGGGCAGGAGAGGACGTGGCCGAAAAATGTTCCTAACGAGCTTTATGAGGGCTGACCAGCCTATCTTAAAAATTTGGTGCCTCTAGCTTCAAAATTGTGGGATATATCGGTTTTTGCGATTTGCTGGGGCGGGAGTGGGCGTGGCTGTACAATTTTGTACGGATCATTAATGGGGGTCTACCTTTAATATTTGCTGACTCTAGCACTAAAAGTGTGGCAGACATAGACTTTAGCGCTTTCCGGAGGCGGGAATAGGCGGGGGTGGGCGTCGGCGGATAATTTGTATACTCTTATTTAAATTAGGTGTCCATTAATCTACCTTTAAAATTTGCTGACTCCATCTCAAAAACTGTGGGAAAGATAGCTATTTCCGATTTTTTACAGCCGGGTGGCTGGCGGTGCATTCTAGTGGGCGTGACCGGGATATCAAGGTCGAAATCTTTTGGTGAGGTCACCAGCAATCTACATGTCTAGTTTGGTGTCTCTACATTTAATATTGTGTGAATTATATACATGTTACCATTTTGAGATTTCAAATATGTCGGTTTTCGCGATAACGGACGCGGGAGGGGGCGTGGTCGAAGATTTTTCCCAATATGGAGCCTTTAACTAAAAAACGATTTTTTAAGGCGGGGCGGTTGAAGGTGTTTTAGTGGGCGTGGCCGGTTCGCATTTTTTGGGAGCAAGCAATCTACATACCCGATTTGGTTACTCTATCTTGAATATTGTGGGAAATATTCAGCTTTTTATCGATTTGCGATTTCAGAGGTATCTACATGTTATCAATTTGCCAGCCTCCCAGCCTCTTAACACTTTGTCTGAAGCAGAGAACTTCAAGTTTCACTTCGTGAACGAGTATAAAAGCGATACCGGCAATGGAAGGGCAGGTTAGAATAGCGGAGGTACGAACAACAACAGGAATACTCAAACGACCACTATAAAAGCTGGCGGGTTGGCTGACGTATTGTGTACAACTCCTAAGTAGTTTTACGTTGGGCGTGATGTTGCGGAGTGATATAATTTAAAAATAATTGCCACCTTGACATGCCAGCCCTAGCCATTCCCTGACCTATTGTTGTTTGAATTGTTTTTGTATGAAGTAGTATCGATATACTATCGACACTAAAAAGGAGAGCGGGCTTGCATCTCAAAAACATAGCGCGATCAGTTCAGATTTGTCCAGGGTGCGCACGGCACATAACATTAAAATAAACTCAACCAACCAACTAATCGCTTCGGCTTATTCGACACTGTAAATTATTATATAAATATTAAGAATAAAGTTAATATTGTAAGGAACGGGTTGCCGTTTTATATATTTGTGTATTGTTTCTGGACTGGCCTGAACAGTATTATAGTAACTGAATTGGGTTTTTTCATATATATATAGGGGCAAGTGGAGGTCGTTTAGTTGCAGTCTTTAGCTTTTGTAGCTTCCAGATTTGATGCGTTCATACAGACTATAGACTGACAGGACTAAGTCGACTCAGCTAGTCGTTCTGATCTAGAATATAAACACTATGGGGTCTAAGATGCTTCCTTCTGCTTTATACATACATTTGCGCAAAGCCATTATACCCTTTTTACCCATTTTAATGGGCTTAGTGGATACCTCCCCCATTCTCCCCATATATAAAAATATGTGGAATAAACGCAATTCAATTCAATTCAATACGGAACTGGGCTTTGGTTTGTACATAGATTTCAATGCTCTTGTTAAGCCCAGAAAATCATTCAAAATTATTAAGATCATGATCTCAGTTTAGAAGTTATTCACGACTTTATTTGCCATGGTGGGCTCTAAGGGCAGCAGCTGTTCACAGTGATTCTGTGTACATATGTATGATTCTGTTTATGTGTGTATGAATGCAAGGGGATTGAAATGTATAAAAAAGGGTTTACGTAGTCCCCAATGAGGACTTCCGATTAATCGTTCTCACTAGATTGGTATCAAAAAGTTGAAACAACTATTTTTATATTCGTTCAAAAAGTTAAGAGAGTATATTGGGTCTGGAATATATATTACTGGAAAGCTCCCCCAAACATCACTTTAAAAATTTACCGGTCACGGCCCATCCGCCACCGTAATCGCTTATATCGATAACATATGTATAATTCCCACAATTTTAAACATAGAGACACCAATATTGGTATGTATATTGCTTTTGTCCTCCCCTCACTAGAATAACACTAATCTATAACAATAACAACTACGCTGTACTGTGAACGAGTATTACGCAGCGGTTATGTCCGACTGCAACGTTCTTTTCTGTTTTTTCAATATGTAAACAAAATGTAATGCCCGTCAAATCCTAACTCTTTGTCTATTTTTGAAAGTTTTATAATTTAACAGTGTTGAATTTAAATTTACTTTATTAAAGTAATTAACAATTTAAAACTATTCTATTTATACTTTTGACATTACCTACTGCTGATGTTCTCTATAATAAGAAAGTAAAAAGAATTGATGTTGAAAAGTAAATCATCGATGTTTGAGGTTTTTCCAATATCGATGTTTGTCCCAGCTCTAATGTTCACCCGTAGATAATAATTATTTAATCAAGTATGAAAAAAATGAACATAATTGCATGTGTTTTTTATTTAAAAAATATATTCCAGTGACTGCTCAGCTTTTTTCTGAGGTAATGTTGTATGAATGCATACGAAGTCCTATTTATTTAAAATGTATATTTATATATATATAAACGTGCATTTGTTGGATTTGATGAACTACAAGCACATGTGCCTGCACTCTTACATATGTGTGTATTTATGTACATAGAAAACCAGCCAAATGTTACAACCGACGCCAGTTTGTGGTCTGACAAGTAAAAGCAATTATACATAAATAAAAGTTATGATGTACGTTTAGTTTTAATCATTTGTATATGCTTTTGATTGGTACCATACCAGTGACCGACAAAAGTCTACATACGACCCCCATTCTAGCTGTCTGACGAACTCCAATGCACAATCCGAAAAAGTAATGATGTAGTAATGTTTCAAATCTATTTTTACTAAGAAACAAAAAAAATACCTCTTTTCAATATAAACTTCACAAGATATGGACCTAAAGAAATAACCTTTGACAAAAGTAAACATACGATTTTAAAAGTAGTAAAGAAAACTTAAAAAAGGCACTAAACGTAACAAAATGATTTGCTTAATATTTCGTTAGCACACCACAGGCATCTATAATTGCCTGCAGGCGTTTGTGTATTTAATATACCAAATTTTCTAGCTTATTGGGAGTTATTTCTTTCCATCCCTCTTGGTGCATTTGTTTGAGCATTCAAACACTAAAAATTTCATGTTTTCCTGGTTTACGCACCAAAAGTTCCCAAGTGTGGTCAATTATACTTACCCAGGCTTTGGGGTGGAGTGTATAACTTTCTGGGGCGTGGTACAGCAGCCAATCCTTAACAATGTTGACAATATGTTTTGGATCGTTATCCTGTTGGAAAATCCAACTCCTTAGCTCGACCGATGGCTTTAAATTTTCATCTAATATGGTCTTATATTGATACCGATTCATATTTCCCTCTATAAAAACTAAATTTCCCACTATAGACGCGGCGACAGCACCCACACACTTCACACTGCCACCACCATGCTTGATTTTAGAACTTAAATTCATCGTGTCCATTGCAGTGTTCACTTTTCGCCAAACTTTGGCTCGCCTTTCACTTTCAAATATATTATATATTGATTCGTAGATGAACGAACCCCTTTTCAAAAATCGATTCCTTTGTCTTTATGCTTGGCGAATTCCAAGCGAAGTTTGTGGTTTTTTTTCGCTTATAAGCGTTGTCTTGCGTGGAGCTCTGCTGTCTGTGAAAACCGTTGTTGGTCAGTGTTCTTTGAATTGTTCTTGGGTGGATATTTTCTTTTGGCAATATCCTGGGCTAAGTTGGCGACTTAGCATTTTGGATTTTTATTCACTTCCTTAAAAATAAAGGAAACATCTCGTCGATCGAGCTTTTTTGGGCGACCACTGCGAGGGTTATTTTTAATACTCATAGTGTTCTTATAGTTTCTAAATATTGTTTGCACTGTAGCTTTACTTAAATTTATTAGTTTTAATATTTCACCAAGCGATTTGTTTGAATTTCCAAGTTTTACAAGTAATTTTCACACATTAGTTGAAATTTCTTTACGAGGAGCCATTGTTGCAGCCATTTTAATTGCAAGTGTCCAGATTGCAGCAAAATAAAATTAAAACGAAGCCTAACGCGAAATTCAATTAGAAAAAACGGTAAGTCACGGTAATGGTTATTTTCTACCTACGAGAATAGCGCACATAATGACAGAAAAAAATCGTATGTACACTTTTGTCAATGGTTTTGTCGTTTATAAAACCTCGTAATATACAGACATCCAAAGTTTATCTTACATTGGTAGATTGATGTTTACGAAAGGCAATTCAAAAGAAATAATTTGGAACTTCAAACAGTTATTAAAATAGAGCAACAAAAATTAAAAAAATATGTTCCAATGCAGATCTAATAAAATTTTTCCGGTCAGATGGAAGGGTAACGGAATGGCGAAATCAAACGGCTTTCGAAAAGCTTGTTCTCATCAATAACAGGGAATTACGGTGTCTACGGTTTTTATTAATAACCAGAAAACAAGTGAGAACTTTGCAGTCTTGTCCAACCGACAGCGAAATACTCGTTTACATTGTTATAATACCGAAACTACGTAACATAACATATGCACATGTGTGAACATAAAAAATAATAATCGCGTATATGTAAAACAAAAAATTAAAAAATCGTCACAAACTTCAGCTCATTAAATTATTGAACAATAACAAGAAAAATCTTGCGACGGGATTGGGAATATAACCCGATACTTACACGCGTTCGACAGCAGCCAACCACTTTCAGTTTAATATGACGAAATTCAACTTAAGCATCGCGTTTGAACTTGCCTCTCCAACACAGGGAGTACCGCAAAAATACAACATCACGCTAGTCATCAACACACCAACCATATAATTTCACGAAATTTAACTTAAGTTTTCAAACAAGAATTATTGTCGCATGCTATTACTTACTTTGCAAAATATGAAAATAAAGAATATGCACATGCGTAAAAAAGTGGTTGTTTAGAAATTCGAAATAGTGAAAATATAGATTTTTGTTTATCGTGGGATGGTAGTGGGCCTTTATCTAGTTTAAAAAGTAATAAACATAAATAGATTTTATGTAATTGCCACGCTTCTAGTGGACGTATCCAAAAAAGCTTAACAATTTATCTGTCGTGGATATGCACGAGTATATTTTCCCAATTTCTTTTATATTTTACAAAAAATCTTAAAAAGATGTCCGGTAAGCCTACCATGCAGCTTAATTTTTTTATCAGAACAACCTGGAGCATATGGCTTACAACTTCAAAATTTGGCTCACCTGTAATACAGCCATGTCTTGTTACACCCAACGCAGTCACTTGACATCATCTCATTAAGCATTTGTGGAGAGATTTCGAGAGTTGGTTAAACAACGGACCATTTGAAAAAAAATTATTTTGATTCCAATGATATATTTCATATTTAATGTTTACTCCAATATGTTAAAAAAAAAACACAAAAAGTATTGGCTTTACGATAATTCATATCGTCATGAAAATTAATTTAATTTTTTGGGCCTGGAAAAAAAATAGAAACAAACACTTACGAGGGTGGATTGATAAGTTTTCGGCCTGACCAAGAAAAACAACGTTTTTAAGAATTTTTTTATTTTATTATGATATTTTTACCCTTTTCAAGGTAATCAATGTATATAATACCTCTTGCATCCCAAATAACAGTAGCCATAACCTTGTTCGCTGAAAAAATTGTTTTTGCCTTCTTTGGAGTTGGTTTCCCTGGTCCAATCCACTGTTTAGACTGTTCTTTGGTTTCAGGAGTGTAGTGGTGGACCCAAGTTTCGTCAACGGTTATGAATCGACGCAAAAATTCGCTTGGATTACGCTTATACAACGTCAAATTGGCGGTAGAAATGTTTTTTCGAATCAATTTTTGGTCGACTGTTAGCAAACGCGGCACCCATCTTGCGCAGAGCTTTTCCATATGCAAATGTTGGTGCAAAATATTTTGCACACGTTCATATGACATCTTACAGGTCTCAGTTATCTCACGCACTTTTAATCTGCGATCTTCCAGCACTATTTGATGGATTTTTTCGATCATATCTGGAGTTGTGACCTCAACAGGGCGTCCTGAGCGAGGCTCATCAGAGGTGCTCACACGACCTTTTTTAAATTCGGAAACCCACTGCTTAATGGTTGAATATGATGGGAAGGATGTCCCCAGTGTTGAGTCCATCTCTTTTTTAATTTCCTTCGGCTGTAACCCCTTCAAATAGAAGTATTTGATGACAGCACGATTTTCTAGCTTTTCCATTTTCAAGAAAAACACAGAGGCGTCTTGTTCAGTGTGCTCTCAAATTTAAACTAACATGGCGATCGGGCTGAAACTATAGCTACAAGCTATCTAAGGATGGTACTATAGAACGCCACCTCAAGCTAGGCCTAGTGGCGCCATCTCTTGGTCAGGCCGGAAACTTATCAATCCACCTTAAAATTATTGAAATAAATGGATTGTTTTAATATTTTGTTGTGATTCCATGGTTTTTTACCACTTTGGCGCATCAACGACCCATGGAATCCACAAGTTTGGCACAAATTAAGGAATCATTGGCCCCACCAATCGTACCACTCGTCCTGCACTGTTTTTCCATAAATCGTACTTGTTTTTGGACTTGAACCCAGTAATTCTTTTTTTAAAAGTCCCCATAGGTGTTCTATAGGATTAAGGTCTAGAGATTTTGATGGCCAGTCCATCAAAGAAACTTTATTATCGAGGAATCTCTATTTTTAAAAGAGTGTTAGGGATCATTATTTTGCATATAATCTCACTTTAATGGCATTTCTACCTGGGCGTATAGTAGCATTATACTATTAAAGATATTGACGTAGTCGGTGGCACACATCTTATCTTTTATACAATATATAGGACCAACACCCGATGGGAAAAAATATCCCCATAACATTATGTTTCCGCCACCATGGTTAATTGCTTTAATTCTGTGTTCTGGATCATGTGTAATATTTTTATGGTGTCTTACATATGGTTTTCCATTAGATTGAAACAAATTTATCATTGTTTCATCTGACCATAACACGTTTTTTCAATTTTTCCTCATTTTGTTTGCCAAAATTAATTCGATTTTGGATATTCTTTTTCTAAGGAATGGTACCTTCCTTGCAGAATATGCTTTTAAATCGACCTCTATAAGATAATTTCGTATTGTTCGACCGGTAATGGGTATACTTAAGTCTTTTCTTAGATTGGCTATGATAGAATTGGGTTTCTTTTTGACTGCCGCACTAGCAGATTGCCAAATTTGTTCAATGTTTCCCGCTTTCTGCCTCGTTTTTCTTATATTAATTTGAAATGGATAGCGGAAAATGGTTTATTTTTGGAGCATTGTATTATTTTTGCATTTTCAGTTAAGGTTTTGCCATCACTTCTGAGTTTTATGATGACTTCCCTTTCCAAATCGGTCCAATGTGCCGATCGATCCATTTTGAATCCAATAACAATGCTAAAATGAGAACTTGAGAACTTGTATGCCAACACATTTCTTTATGAAAAATTGTCCAATAGTACAGCGTTTTCGCTATTTCACGACTAATACGATGGTACGCCAAAATGTACTTGCGTTTCTATTTTTTTTTCCAACCCAAAACCGAGGTGACTTAACAAACACGCATTTGCAGCTAATATTTCTGCAAATATGTGCGCAAAAGAATAACTAAAATAAAGTACCATTGTCAACTAAGAATGTACAGTGAGTTTCATGTATAAAAGTTGCTCACAAAGTTAATGGTATGGGTTGAACCGAAAAAATGCATGCCGTTTCTATTATTTTTTCCATCACTGTTTGTGCAGTGAAAATTTGCATTTTTATACGAAGTGAAACTAGTATACATTGGTTTTGTGCAATGTCCGTCATGCTGTCTGTCCGTCTGACCGTCTGTATCTACGTATCTGTCGTTTGGTAACGATTTTTTTTATTATATAAGGGCCTTTATATTTGTTTATAAACTTTTTGTTTGTACCTATTGTTGTTTCAACATTCCGCACTACCATGAAGTCTCCCACAGAAAATATGACATGTTTGCAATTTTTCGTTCAAGCGCATCGGAGGTTTTCTTTTGAATGCCTACAAGTTTTTCTATTGCTGATTTTCGCGAACTTAAGGAGTAACTGTGATCTTTCTTATGATCTATATATTCACCAATAGCATCCATTTCACATTTGTCCTGTTGTTGATTGAACTAAACTGTTAATCGGATATTCGACTTTTCTTAAAAATGTATGCCAATCTGAATGTTGAATTTGGTCCGTAATTTTTGCTAATATGGTTTTGAGTGTTCTATTTATTCTTTCGATTTGGCCATTTGCTTGTGGAGAAGCAGTGACAACTTTAACATGTTCAATGTTGTTATATAAAAGATAAGCACTAAATTCCATGGACGTAAAACAACTCCCCCTCTCACTAATTATTCTTTTCGGATGACTATAATGCTCAAAATATTTTGTTTGGCACCCATTCACATTTTTTGTACGTGTTGAATATACTGAATAAAGTTTTACGAACTTTGTAAATACATCAATGATGGCAAATATCTGTTTCTTTTTTGATATGATAGCCGGAAGTGGGGACCAAAATGGTTGATATGTAATGCGTCGAAGGGAAAGGGCTTCTTCGGAATATTGTGCAATGTGCGAATGTTTGAATAACACGAAATGTTCAACTTTGTTGTGCATATTTGGCAACCAGTAATGACGTTTAATTTCCGCAAAGCTCTTTTCAGAACCCAAATGACACAGTTTTTCATGTATAGACCAAATGATATTGTTCGCCATTTCTGCAAGTACATACAATAATAATGATCCATCTGATTGTTCCTTATATACGAGACCATCATTAAGCTTATAGTTTTTCACTGGAACCGACTCTAGTTTATCTCTTATATTTGGAATTAATCTCTGTTTTAAGAAGCTTGCAATTTTGTAAGTTACCCTCGTCTATTACGGAAATTATCTGCTCGTATAAATTGGCTCAAAATATCTACTCAATATAACGGCATGCGTCATATACTTGCCAATGCCATGCTGGATTACATAGTCATACTTATCCAATTCTAACGCTTACCTAGATATTCTAGCATTTATGCTTCCTCAATTTAGTGTGAGTGTTAGTGAATTGCAGTCCCTTATAATTTTAAAAGGTATGCCCTCCAGATGGATATTAAACTTTTTCAATGAGTGTATGATTGCAAGTGTTTCAAATCAGATCAGATCAAAATCAGATCAAATCAAATCAGTTCAATTCAGTGGTATCTTGATTCTGCAGGTGAAGCTGCTTGCGAGAAATATGCAATAGGGTGGAATTTATTAAACGTCGGATCGATCGAACACTCTTTTTTGTCGAACAAATCAATGCTAAAGATATGTGGTTTGGTGTACTCTATACATTTGCTTCTTCTAAAAGTTTTAAACTTACTATCAGCTGTTTTGAAATAAAAGTTTCAGAACTAGAGGCAGAATTTTCAGAAGCACTGGCGGAAGATTCAAAATGACTGACAGAAGTTTTAAAATCAATGACGGAAATTTCAGAGTTACTGACGGAAGTCTTAAAATCACTGACGGAAGTTTCAGAATTACTTTCAGAAGTTTCAGATATACTGTCGGAAGTCATAAAATCACTGACAGAAGTTTCCGAATTACTGATGGAAGTTTTAAAACCACTGCCGAATGTTTCATAATCACTGACAGAAGTTTCGGAATCTTTGACGGAAACTTTAAAATCACTGACGGAAGTTTTGTAGTCACTGTTCGCCGTGGAACTGATCTGGTTCTCTTTGCACGAACTACACTGATTTACAATTTTATCACTTTTAATGTACTATATATGCAATGCAAAATTTCGTTTGAGATTTTCAAATTATCTTTATTTATCAGAACTTCAATGTTCGGCATTTTCTCTTTATGAACAAAACATAATTTTAAATTTAATATTTTCAAAAAGCTTCTGCCAAGCAGTACAGGATACGGAATATAAGTTTCTGGCACTACGTAAACCAGTAATTTATTTGTTATATGTGAAAAAGTAATATAAAATAATATTTTTCAAATGTGCAAAATTTCCCAATCCCCGAAATTTCGTATTTTTCAGATCTTCTACTAAATTCAATGGGAATGCGGAATGTCGAATAAAACTAATAGCGCTACCCGTAACAAAGAGAGATATTGAAAGAGATTCTTACCGTATTCATTATATCTGCTTGCATTGACTTTTGGTTCATCTGTCAGAGCTGCCACTATTCGGCCAGTCGGTGCCTTTACTTTGCAATCCTTGATTGTATGTTGCGTTGATCCATATAGAAAACAAGATCCTTTGTTGCCTGAGCAGGCAACAGCCATATGTCCATAGCAGTTGTAGCAGCGTACACTTACAGCATCTTTGACTGCACCTGGCGCACTACTGCGTGGACCACGTCTTTTTATGCGCAGCTGTGTGTACCGGTGGGCACGTTCGATTAGTTGGTCAATCGTATTGACATAAGCACACTTATGTCCGATGAGTTATCACAGACGCCATTGATGATCATCTGAACAGTTTGTGCTTTGACGATTTCCGCTCGCTCAGCAATTTCCTACAATTTTAGGAAGTCCTTTTTCATTTTTCTCGGCAAAAGCAGCGTAGATTTTAATTGACTTATGATGTCCACTACTGAATTTGAGCGAACAAATGTAGGAATCGTTATTTGACCGAATAACTCGGCTTCTGTATCATTTTTCATCAAAAGGCGTATACATTTTAACTTGTACGCCTCGTCGTCTGATTTAATAACACGCATTAAATCTCTAATCCATCTATTGGCGTCACCTGCATCTATGCCACCGTATGGTTTTATTGTTTGGATAATATCGTTGATTTAAAAAGATTTTTTTTCATTTTGTTCGCGCAATTCTGCTAGCAGCCGCTTTTTTGGAGACCAGTATTTGGTGTTCAACAAGGTTGTGCGATTGAGTTGTGATGGGTGTCGGCACAATCTGAGTGAGCGTTTCCACCTTATTTTTAAGCACGGTGATATCGTTCACATTGATCGAGTCACTGGGCTGCTCGCTAGTGGTGTCGTCAGAGTCCTCCACAGATTCGTTTTCCATTAAATCTAAAATAGCTCCGTTATCGCTTGCCAATGTACGGCATTCCTGTCAAATGCGTCGTTGTTGTGACTTAACTAATTTATTAGTTCTTCTTTGGTTTGCACTTTCTTGTTTCAACGAAAAAACAAGTAAGAACGTTGAAGCCGGGCGTAACCGACTGCGTATACTCGTTCACAGTTTCTCTATTTTGGAAAAATATAGAATTTTTAAATTTCGTAGGGGCTGAGGTAGGCGTGTCCAACATTTTTTGGCTCGATCCTAAGAGGGGGTCACCCAACCACTGTCTGCCAAATTTGGTGAATCTGGCTTTAGAATTGTGGGATATATTGATTTTCGCCGGGAAATTTTGTACATAGCCATCTATCATGAAAATCTGGTGACTAGCTTTAAAACTGTGAGAGATATAGCCTTTCGAACTTTGCGGGGGCGGGAGTGGGCGTGGGTGAGAAAATTTTGTACCTTTAAAATTTTGTGACTCTAGCTCAGAAACTGGGAGATATAGCCATTTCCGATTTTTTAAGGCGGGGTGGCTGGGGGCGTTCTAGTGGGCGTGACCGGGATATCAAGGTCGGTTTCTTTTTGTGAGGTCACCAGCAATCTACATACCAAGTTTGGTGTCTCTAGCTCTAAAATCGTGTGAATTATACATATGTTACCGTTTGGAGCTTTCAAATACAATACGGTTTTATCGATTACGGAGGCGAAGGGGGCGTGGCCGGAACATTTTTTTGATGTTTGGGGGAACTCTCCAGTAATATGTATTTCAAATATGGAGCCCCTAGCTCAAAAACTGTGGAAGATATAGCCATTTCCGATTCTTTAAGGCGGGGGCGCTAGTGGGCGTGGGCGGAAAATCAAATTCTCAATTTTTTGAGGAGGTTACCAGCAATCTACATACCAAATTTGGTGACTCTAACTTTAATATTGTGGGATTTATTAAGCTTTTATCGGACTGCGATTTGGGGTGTATCGACATGTTATCGATTGCCAGCCTCACAGTGGGCGTGACACAAAACCATACAAGTGTATATACGCTTCATACGTCCATACGCTTTGGTAAAGCGCCGTTCTGACAGTCACTACTTGGATCATATTTCAAGTGCACGCATATGTTTATATGTTTGAGTACACATGTTCATGTAAAGATTTGTATGTTGTTTTATGTACCTAAGAAACTGTTGCGTAAAGCGCTTAGCTATGATGGCGCTATTCTTACTTTTGTAAGAACATTATTGCCTTTATTTTTAAATTTTAAAGATCTGTTCACTAGGTGACATTTGCAATTGTCTAATGTCTTGTATCCCGGCTTTTGATTCAAGCCTTTAGACGAAGTGACCTTGATCGAAGTTCCCATTGAAATACAGATCATTGATTACAAAACGTGAAATCACTCGTTTTCCTCGCTTAAACGAACACCTGTGTTTGACGAGTTTTAACTTCGCGTACTTTTTGACGTCATTATTGCTGATGACTTTATATACTTGTGGTTTTTTTGTTTGCTCATGCAATTTACTATACATTTCATTAATTGTGGCAGTATTTTCGGTGGGTTTTTAATTTTTCATTGTGACCTTCAATACCTGCCTATTTGAGATAAAGCGTCTGCAATATGTTTGTGTTTCTGCGTGGATATGCAATGGATTAGTGGCGAAATCGGTGTGTCATACATTTCCATACATTAAAATTCCCATACCATATAATAACACTCGAATTCGTGCACACTAATTGGTCTATTTAGTTTTTTTTAGCACGTTAAGTGTTCGAGGTAGGAAGGCAGGGTCTTTTTCAAAAGCATTTAATGTTCTCTGAGACTTTCAAATTATTGTATACGCGAGAGCATGCCATTTCTTTCATAACACTAGGTAACAAAATCCAACTTTGCCATTTTTGCCAAAACCTACTTTTTCTGATACATATGTAGCCCCATATAACGAAAAATCACTTTAAACGTTTTTCTATGGTGAGCCTTTTTTTTTAAATATTTCAAAATATGGTATTTTTTATCTTTTTTTTCAAAGGTCAGCTGGCATTATTGATCATTACTTGATAATTTTGTAACCGATTTTGAAAATCTTAAGAATTACTAAAAGCTAATGAATATGTCTATTAATCAGTCATACACAGTTTTAAGTTTAAATCATTGGTTTTGCAACTATATATTTTTGAATTAAGAAAATTATGATTTTTTGTGCGGTAATTTTCACATTTTGACTTTAAAATTCGGGGAAAATGATTGATGATAAATGATTTTTAAGAAATCTACGAAATTCGAACTTTAATGTCTCATTATTGCCGCCCCGAATTAATATGTTGGCTGTTTGACTTTATAATCATATTAATATATTAATGAATCTTCATTTATAATATCATTCATTAAAATTAATGCAGACACGAGCAATTTGTATGATGTTCTACCCAAAGAAGGAACGATTTTCGGTGCTATTGACCAAGATAAGGCCCCCAATCTATAGACAAATGGTCATAAAACAATCAATAGTAATATATATCAACAACTGTTTATTGATTACACGATTTACTATTTGTTTCTGAATTTATTACATGTCATTTGAATTTTGAAGTATATTAAAAATGTTCAAGTACCGTGTCTCTCTGCGTACGGTACAAAATCAGATTCTCGTATGAGACCCCCCACGCATAATCGGCCATCATATTCTGCTTCCACAATCCCTAATAACCTCGCTCAATAAATTTTAATTGTTGTTGGTGAAATCATTCTCCATTTTCATCGCTGAGTTCAGTTAAGTTCAAGAAAAAAATCCAAGTGGGAATGCAGGAAATGGATTTTTAGTGACATGTTTCCAATCTTCATTCCAATTTTTGGGTTAAATTCCAAAGTATTTATTATATAAACTTTGCAACCTGTCATTGAATATTATTTTGGAGTTGGTATTGGTAATCGGGATTGCATCGGCAGGAATATTTGCTGACAATGTTACTCATTTTATAAAGCATATGAATGTCAGAACTAGACTGAGTACCGGTAATTCTGGTAGGTAGCTTTATATCAATACTTTTTATTTAACGTGTCGTTATTATCTCGGGTCAACATTGAATTCATTGTTGTTTGTTTGATCCAAATTCTGTCAGATAGAACTTTCAGTTCAAAACGTTGTCAGCCAACTTTCCCAGGTAATACTCCCAAATTAGCTCACAATAAGTGCAACAGGTAGTTTTCCATTGCATCAGGTACCAGTAGTAGCTTTAGATCGAGGCTGATTCTCCGGTCACCAGCTAATACTAGTAGATGGGGGACTATCGCTTGAGTTAAGTCGGCCATCTGCATGCAATCATCCTCGGCGAAAAGAAAAAAAACCACTGCCATCTGTTCGCGAACATCCTCAGTAACGCCAAACATTCCGCCGATTCAGGCGGATTTTAGCCAAGTTTGTCCGAATGAACGCATGTGGACGGCCTGTTTGACGTATTACTTGTATAAGCGAATTTAAAAAACGAGACATCAATGAGATTTGGTGAAATAATAATATCTCAGCCGTCTCTCCATCGATTTCAATGATTAATATCTTTAACGTCGCCCAATCAATCCATCTATATAAATAAATGAATAACGAATAAAACAAATTATTTTTTCAACTTTTCCCTAAATTTTAAAGTCAAAAAATCGTGAAAAATACCGACTAAAAATCATCATTTTCTTAATTCGAAAATATATAGTTGCAACACCAATGATTTAAATTAAAAAGTGTGTAGGACTGATTGATAGACATATTCATTAATTGTTAAGCTTTATAAAATCGGTTACGACATTCTCGAGGAATGATCAATAATGCAAGCGTACCTCTGGAAAACACCACTAAAAATACTAAATTTTGAAAATTTTTCAAAAAAAAACCTCACCTTGGAAACATTTTTAAAGTGGTTTTTCGTTATATGGGGTAACAGAAAAAGTGGGTTTGGCCAAAATGGCAATTTAACTAGTGTAATTTAGTGTAGTGAAGTTGCGTACAGAGCGGCTTTCATTTTAATATCTTGTCTATGTCATGAGCTCTGCTCATGTAGCGCTTCCCTAAATATTTCTTATGAAGTTGGTACACCTTCATAAGTATATTAGCTTAGGCCACTGGTAATAGCAGTGTATTGGTTAACTGCAAATGAGGAGTAATCCACGACCTCTACAACATTAACAAGTTTGGTTTGATGTCTTTCCGCCCATTTTGTTATATGTAACTACGATCGGAAATCATTAAGATAATTTAATTGCCTTATGAATGTACAAATGTAGTTCAAATATGTATGTATAATACAATATACATAAATATATATTTCCTTTTATCTTATCCGAACTTATCCGAAAAAATTACTTGTAGTTTCTATTTTGTTAATATAATTAATTTGTGGTCCACTTCATCCGAACACTGTCTGCCAAATTTGGTGACTCTAGCTCTAGAATTGTGAGGAGATATGGAGTTTCGTGCTTTACCCGCTCTCAAGATATATAGGTTTGATCGACTTGCCCTGCTCCCAGCAGCCGTAGCCAAAAAATCTTAACACTTTATCTGGTATGCTTATACACAACTATATATATTTTAAATTTCAAGTCTCTTCGACAAAGGGATGGATAGACGGTAAGACGGACATTGCACAAACCCAATGTACACATTTCATTTTGTTAACGGGTATTAAAAGAATATATACGTTAAGATATAAAAAAATATATTTACAAAAGAACAAAAGGTCGAGCGAGCGAGGAACAAACTATATGCAATAGCCTGCATATGTTGGGTGTCATTGAAGAATTATAAGCCGTATTTAAAAAGTTGATAGAATTTATCGAACTGAACTTAAATAACTAGACTCATTTTGCAAGCACGTTTGCTTTTAGTAACGAATACAAATCTTATGTTTTATGATGGCCCCCAAAAAGCTGGTCAAAAGAAAAGCAATCCATGTAGTATAAAATTATTACACTCATATTTTTTAAAGCAAAACCAAATAAAGGCAAAATTATACAATTTGTCACAAAGCTTTTTGTTGTATAGCAGTCCTTGTTAGATGTTTAAGTGTGAGTTTAATTAAGAAACTGAACATTGGGGGATCCCCGGTTTTGCATCCCGAAGACTGTCATAGCAGCTAATTGTAATTTAAACCAAGTGAGAACTTTGCAGTCGGTCGTAACAGACTGCGTAATACTCGTTTCCAGTACAATAACAGGTTAAACCAGTCAAAATCGTTCTTAGTAATTATCGTTATTTTGGCAAAAAATACAATTGCTATAAATATAAAATATATAATTTCATTAATTTGTAGGGGCGGCTGTGGGTGAGGCTAACATTTTTCGGCTCCATCAATAATAGTTCTAAAATTGTGGGACATATAGATTTTCGCGGCGACATATGGATTTTGCTTATAGTTTGCGTGTGTGCCAACCTTAAAAGGTAATTTTGGGAAAAACCCGTGTTATCGAATTCTGGAGCTCGTCGGGCCCGCTTTGTTGTTCCGACAGTCGCCTCATAAGACAAGCAGTAATCTAAAGTGCTGGCATTATAAGACCCGCCAGGAACACGGCTGAAGAATTGTCACGTTAGTCACATCATAGTCACCCGCCAAGCACATGGGTGATGCCAGTTTTGCTCTTAGTCCGGAACTCGCTACTCAGTTTTGGTTGTCATATTAGTCGCCCGTACGACAAGCAGTGACTTCTGTGTTGGACTTCTAAGACCGACCAAACACATGGGTCGGCTGGCATGGAATGCTACGAGTTGAAATTACTGCAAACAAAGAAGTTGATGGAGCTGCGAGTACCACGACAAATGACAGTCCGCTTCTGACGAGACTATTAAGTCAGTAAGGTTGGTGTTTTTAGTAGTGGCTTGTTCCTGCTGAAACCTGGCCGGTTTTGGGGTTTGATGTTGGGTGTGGGCTTCAAGGGTGGGGATTTTGCTGCTCGGGACCTTCAAGTTTGGACATTTTCTGGAGAGGGTTAGGCTTTGCTTCAGGGACACTCACAACCGAAATTCTAAGTGATGACCCGGAGGGGACCCTGACAAGACCAAGCTCCCAGTGGGACTGAGGTGGACAACGTGGTAGTGCGGGAGTGAAGGACAGCATATCCGCCATGTAACAGGGTATTATATTTTTGCAGTTGACAGTGCCCAAATTGCAGTTATCAAGTGATCAAGTAATCATTATTTTTTTGCTCCAAACTGTAACTTAATTATTGGGCAGTAAATGAGCAGAGAGTTCCTAGTAGTGGCAGCTTGTCCGCACTGGCTATGCTCTGATTAGTCAGGGGTGCGCTAGTGCGGTGAGAGCGATCGAAAGCTCACGAAAGCTATTACAGACAGAAGCTCGGGAGAACCAGTTAGATGCCGGTTTGAGAAGACACACAAATACGTGAGAATTTAATGCTTGCACTCACTCCGGCAGACCGACGCTTAAGCTTTCATTCCGTACGCTCCGCTGACTACACATATACGTCAGTTCGGTAAGAGCGGTAGTGAGTGCGACTCGATCACATAAAGAAGATACACTATTTTCAAAAATAGCAACGAAATCAAGAAAAACATTTTAAACCTTTCATTAAACTAAACGTAAATTTAAAATCTAAACTTTAAATTATCACATACTAGGTAAAAAGACATGAGATAAATACTTTATCTCGAAACTTGCCACTGCGCCAATCAAAAGGATTTATATGCTGTTTATGCATTTTAATGTGTAGTTTGGTCATGCCAGCAGTGAATAATGTGATACAACCACATATTTTTTATACCCCGAATTGAAAATTGGTAAATCACGGTATAATGTTTTTGTGCAAATGTATGTAACCCGCAGAAGAAGGCATCTCCGACCACATAAACTACATATACATGATGTATGTATACATGATCAGTATCACTATCCGAAATCAAGAATGGTGAACTTGGAGTTTTTAAATTCCTGTTTATCATACACAGATCAAGTTTATTTCAAATAATCGATAACTCTTCTCGTTTTCTTATCGAAATTTATCGTTTTTTTTACCCTGTTTTTTTTTTGCATATCTTAGAAACCTTAAGAGCTGTATGAGCTTTATTATGTTCAATATGTTCGCGTGAAGCATAAACATGCAATAGATAATTTCGGAGTTTGGATACCACCCTCAATTCGCCTCATATATGCAAAAATATGAACGAAATATACGCAATTCAAATACTACGGACGTGCACTTTCGTTTCTATACATATTTCCATTATTTTGTTTAGCCCTGAATAGGATCATGCTCTTAGTTTAGAAAATATTCACGAATTTAGTGTTTACAGTGGTGGCAAAGTGCAGTAGCTGCTCACAGCGTTCAGCGTGCGTTTACATGTGTGTGTGTGATTCTGTGTGTGTGTGGATGAAGACCGGCCAATTTTTCAGTTTCGAGCGTCCAGTTCACTCTTTCCCTGAAAAGAGCAAATTTCCAATTTTTCTTAGTGGTGTTAACACTGATTCTAAAACTTCTAAATAAAATGGTTAATCAATATCTGCGAAATATACCCTTCTTTATATATTACAATTGAAAATATTATTTAAAATATGTTTTGTATAAACATTTTACATATTAATTACATTTATTTATGCTGGGTATTTAATATGCGACGCCACAGAACATTTCAAATTGTCGACAACTAGTCTCGTTATCTTATTATCGATAATTATCGAAAATCTGTATTTCCCAGAATCACCAAATTTTAAAAATCAAACGAATCGGTAAGAAACTTCCCGGCTACCCCACTCCGTCCCCGCAATTCGCAAAAATCTGTATCTATATATCAGACAGAGCTTGGGTGACCCCTCTTCAGATCGAGCCAAACAATTTTGGTCACGGCCACTCCCGCAACTACGAAATGTACAAATTCTATATTATCTAAAATATTAATAATTAGTTCTGTGGGTTACGTCCAACTGCAATATTCTTATTTGTTTTACAAGTTGTGCCAATTTCTTCAGTCAAGAAAATTCAATTTAAAAAAATTAGCTACGCATTTGGAAAAAACGTTATCTGGCTTAACGTGTGCTAAACGGGAACCTTTGAGATCGACGCATTTATATAGACTGACATGACTGGATAAATTTATCCCGTAGTCTTGATCAAGAAATTATCAAATTAATGGGGGCGAAGATTTTACCGGTTACATATATGGATATAATCTATATATATACATAATTCTAAGGCTTTTTAATGAATAAATTAAATTTGAATTGAAAATAAGGCTAATATAAAATAAACATAAAATATTAAATTTAAAATATATTTTTATACTCGTTCACAAAGTGAAAAGAGTATATTTGGTTTGTGCAATGTTAATCTTGATGTCCGACCGTCGCAACCGACCGTATGAACGCAATTTTTTGGCCGCTATTAAAGCTAGAAACTTGACACTTGGAATATATACTCGTGTATACTCGTGTTAGATAAAGTGGTAAAAGGGCTACTCCTATTGGAGACGGCAATTCGATAATCAATATATCTTAATGTGCATTTAAAACTCACTCACTCGTAGTATACTTTTGTAAATTATCTTAATGTGAATTTAAAATTCACGTAATCGTAGCATACTGTAGTGTGGTGAATAATAATAATAATATTTATAAAATTAACAACAGGTGCGTCTACGTTTATGTTATACATGTGTGTGGTTGAACTTGATTAATATGTGGCGTTGACGTTTTCTGTTTCTTAGAAATACGCAGGTGTTTACGCTTAATAAACTGGTACTGTGTTATTATTATTTATTATTTATTTATTTAATTAGTTGTTAATTAAAATAAAATGTAAAATCTATAGAATTCGCTAATAAAGTTATCGCTTTATCTCGTACAGTTAGTCCAGCTCAAATACAAGGTTTCTTTTTGAAGCATAAATCATCCTCGCCACTACAGGTTGTGAACTCTTGTCAAGAAATATGGGAAAATTAGTGTAATTGCCCATTAGTACGATCATATTATAATAAAAACCATTGTATTAAAAATTAAAACCTATAAAATTAAAAATAAAGTTACAAACCAAAGCGTTATAAACGTAGCAGACTTGAACTCTAATATACAAATTTTATAAGAAATCTACAGAAATGTAACATTCGTACAGGGGTAAGGTGGTAGTGTTATTAATACTAGGGTAAAACTCAGCTGGTCACCTCACGCGAAAATGCTTATAGTTATTACAGCTTACAGAGAGATCGTGGGTTGACAGCCTGTCACACCCTGGTGGGTTAGTTACCACGCACGTTTCGCCATATGGGTGTGCGCATGATGCAAATATGTGTAGGAGTGTATACGGTTTGCAAATGTGGTGGGATGCGCACATTGATACAGCCGTGTGGGCCAACCATACATACTTTTCAGAAGGTTCGCGATTGAGCTACTTACTAGAAAGAAAAGACTTCCCAACATTTCGATCTAGAGAGTGGGTGGTGAGACCTTTGATATAAAGATTTCTGCTAACATCTTATTGAATCAACGTTTTTCTGCTCTTCGGTTCGAGACGAACTAATTTTAAATTGCTCCTCAGCTTTACTCCGAACAATAACAGCCTACAATTATATAATTACGTATGCGATCATGCCTTTCCGATGTGCATGGGTGCCTCTTGTACTGAGTTGTAACCATGTAAACCTCTGATCTGAACTATCAATCAAATATTCCCAACGTCGAACTTACAACTTGCGCGTTGATAAAATGTACGATGGGCCTGCTCCTATGAAAGATTTCATACATATGGATATTGTTTTCTTAAACTTGGAAATTTTTAATCAACTGGTAGTGTGTTATTATTATTTATTATTTATTTATTTAATTGGTTGTTAATTATTAATTTATATTAAAAACAAAAACACTCTTGGATATGACATTATAGCAATAAAACTGAACTGAAAATAGCAAAAACTAACAATAACTACTGCCTGCCGTGAACGAGAATAACGCAGTCAATTACGTCCGACTGCAACATTCTTACTTGTTTAATAATCGCTTTCATTGTCATTTTAGATAAGATGACTTGGACAGAGCTGTTGTCAAATTTATCAACAAATCCATATTTTGGTGCTGGTTTTGGATTGTTTGGAGTTGGTGCAAGTGCGGCAATATTAAGAAAAGGACTACAAGGAGCCTTAATCTTATTTCGGCGACATTTAATGATAACATTAGAAGTACCGTGTAAAGATAAATCATATCAATGGATTTTAAAATGGATAACCATCAGGGGCGCTAAAAAAACACAGCACTTAAGTGTAGAAACATCCTTTTTGCAAAACGACAATGGCCAGGTTAAAACGAGCTACCACTTTATACCCAGTATTGGAAAACACTTATTTCAGTATAAAAGTAATTGGATACAAGTTGAGAGGACAAGGGAACAACAAGCATTAGATCTACATATGGGTGTTCCGTGGGAGTCCGTAACGTTGACAGCTTTTGGTAGCAATAAACAAATATATTTTGATATCTTAGAGGAAGCACGTCAATTAGCGTTAGAGGCTACAGAGGGGAAAACTCTTATGTATACGGCAATGGGCTCTGAATGGAGGGCATTTGGACATCCTCGAAGACGTAGACCTACGACTTCAGTAATATTAGATCGCGGGGTTTCTGAAAAATAATTTCTGATTGCAATGACTTCATCGGTAATTCATTGTGGTATACACATCGTGGAATTCCTTACCGTAGGGGGTATTTGTTATATGGGCCACCAGGATGTGGTAAATCAAGTTTTATTACTGCTTTGGCGGGAGAATTGGAATATGGGATCTGCTTGCTAAATTTATCCGAAAGAGGTTTGACTGATGACAGATTAAATCATCTTTTAAACGTAGCTCCAGAACAATCAATAATTTTACTGGAGGATATTGATGCTGCATTTGTTTCTCGAGAATCCACATTACAAACAAAATCTGCCTACGACGGTTTGAACAGAATAACATTCAGCGGGTTGCTAAACTGCCTAGATGGTGTCGCATCTACCGAAGCTCGCATCGTTTTTATGACGACCAATTATATAGAGCGATTAGATCCGCATTAATTCGACCTGGTAGAATTGACTTAAAGGAATATATTGGACATTGTACTCAATATCAGCTTGAAGAAATGTTCAAAAAGTTTTTTGGTGAAAATGAAACTGTAAAATCTATAGAATTTGCTAATAAAGTTATCGCTTTATCTCGTACAGTTAGTCCAGCTCAAATACAAGGTTTCTTTTTGAAGCATAAATCATCCTCGCCACTACAGGTTGTGAACTCTTGTCAAGAAATATGGGAAAATTAGTGTAATTGCCCATTAGTACGATCATATTATAATAAAAACCATTGTATTAAAAATTAAAACCTATAAAATTAAAAAATAAAGTTACAAACCAAAGCGTTATAAACGAAACAGACTTGAACTCTAATATACAAATTTGTAAGAAATCTACAGAAATGTAACATTCGTACAGAGGTAAGGTGGTAGTGGTATTAATACTAGGGTAAAACTCAGCTGGTCACCTCACGCGAAAATGCTTATAGTTATTACAGCTTACAGAGAGATCGTGGGTTGACAGCCTGTCATACCCTGGTGGGTTAGTTATCACGCACGTTTCGCCATATGGGTGTACGCATGATGCAAATATGTGTAGGAGTGTATACGGTTTGCAAATGGGGTGGGATGCGCACATTGATACAGCCGTGTGGGCCAACCATACATACTTTTCAGAAGGTTCGCGATTAAACTACTTACTAGAAAGAAAAGACTTCCCAACATTTCGATCAAGAGAGTGGGTGGTGAGACCTTTGATATAAACATTTTGCTAATATCTTATTGAATCAACGTTTTTCTGCTCTTCGGTTCGGGACGAACTAATTTTTAATTGCTCCTCAGCTTTAATCCGAACAATAACAGCCTACAATTATATAATTACGTATGCGATCATGCCTTTCCGATGTGCATGGGTGCCTCTTGTGCTAAGTTGTAATCCTGTAAACCTCTGATCTGAACTATCAATCAAATATTCCCAACGTCGAACTTACAACGTGCTCGTTGATAAAATGTACGATGGGCCTGCTCCTATGAAAGATTTCATACATATGGATATTGTTTTCTTAAACTTTGAAATTTGGAACAGCCCTGAAAATATAAAGATAATTTATGCTAGGCGTTTTTTTTTTATTAGACGTTGATGTAACGAATAGTACATTCAATTGGCCCAATAAGCAAGTGGCTTGTTAACGCGCAGACCCATGCAAAATGCCACCCACCTCCCGCCCAACCGACAGAGGGGCGCGGCATAACATGCGGTGACAAACAGAGCGTACAAATGGACGGATGACAAAGGACTAACGTTTTAAGAATAGGAACAGAAGGAGCAGTACGTATTACATGAAAAAGATTGTTAGAACTAGAACATAATATACGAAATGGGCTGTGCATGGCATGGAAAGCGGTAAAAATGTCCTCCTATATCTTCTCGGAACCGCAAAACTAATTTTGCTGATTAATTCGGTAGAATCAATTTCCCCATTGAGTACTTTGTGTA
>JAWNMW010000310.1:0-13894 GCA_035043565.1 Drosophila robusta | reverse complement strand
TCATATGTTTTTTTTGTTTTGTTTTGTTTTGTTTTGTTTTTGTGTTCTTTTTCTTTCTTTTTGTTTCGAATCATCAAGCAAAGGATAAGCTTCAGTGGATCGCAGTATGGCAGCTGCTCAACCACTTACAACACCTTGCCTGTTACAAAAGTCGTTTACAATTGATTCTAGGCTTTGTCATTGTATTAAATAATGTTTTAAAATATAACTAGCACGGCATCAGGTGATCGAAGATCCTCCCAATTTACTATGTTACAAATAACATTGGCATCACATCCACTGTCGTTTATAAAATAAATTATAAACTTTTAATGGTTTAGAAGCCATACAATGCAAATTGCCCCTTATTTATCATTGCAGTCCAGCACGGATACGACCTTAGAGGCGTTCAGGCATAATCCAACGGACGTAGCGTCATACCACTGTTCGCTCGAACAAGTATTGTGCCATTGGTCCGTACCTGCGGTTCCTCTCGTACTACGCAGGAATGCTGTCGCAACAACGTTTTGTCATTAGTAGGGTAAAACTAACCTGTCTCACGACGGTCTAAACCCAGCTCACGTTCCCTTGCATGGGTGAACAATCCAACGCTTGGTGAATTTTGCTTCACAATGATAGGAAGAGCCGACATCGAAGGATCAAAAAGCGACGTCGCTATGAACGCTTGGCCGCCACAAGCCAGTTATCCCTATGGTAACTTTTCTGACACCTCTTGTTAAAAACTCTTTAAACCAAAAGGATCGATAGGCCGAGCTTTTGCTGTCCCTGTGTGTACTGAACACCGAGATCAAGTCAGCATTTGCCCTTTTGCTCTATGTGTGGTTTCTGTCCGCACTGAGCTGGCCTTGGGACACCTCCGTTATTATTTGAGAGATGTACCGCCCCAGTCAAACTCCCTACCTGGCAATGTCCTTGAATTGGATCATACCTGAGTAATTGGAGTTATACCAAATTTTTAAATCAAAAATACATAACTGCATTCTCTCATTAATGAATTTGTTTGCGATTATATAACAAACTCGTGATACTTTGATCAAGAAGCTTGCATCAAAACCCAATACCATAAGATATAATAAATATATCCGTATAATGGCTAGGAAATGATACACGTTCCATTTAATCAAGTAAGTAAGGAAACAATAAGAGTAGTGGTATTTCATTGTCGATACCAAACCGAAGTCTAATATCTCCCACTTATTCTACACCTCTTATGTCTCCTTACACTGCCAGATTAGAGTCAAGCTCAAAAGGGTCTTCTTTCCCCGCTAATTATTCCAAGCCCGTTCCCTTGGCTGTGGTTTCGCTAGATAGTAGATAGGGACAGAAGGAATCTCGTTAATCCATTCATGCGCGTCACTAATTAGATGACGAGGCATTTGGCTACCTTAAGAGAGTCATAGTTACTCCCGCCGTTGACCCGCGCTTACTTGAATTTCTTCACTTTGACATTCAGAGCACTGGGCAGAAATCACATTGTGTCAACACCCGCTAGGGCCATCACAATGCTTTGTTTTAATTAGACAGTCGGATTCCCCAAGTCCGTGCCAGTTCTGAATTGATTGTTAATTGATAATCGTTATAATTTAAAAGAACTAATTGGTTGCCCAATTAGTATTCTTAAAAATTTTAGCAAGAAAGTTCCACAATTGGCTACGTAACTAAACTATCCGGGGAACAAGAAACTACCATAAATGATAGAATCTCTATTTACCCAGAACGAGCACATAAACCATGTTATTGTTTCCCAATCAAGCCCGACTATCTCAATCTTCAGAGCCAATCCTTATCCCGAAGTTACGGATCTAATTTGCCGACTTCCCTTACCTACATTATTCTATCGACTAGAGACTCTTCACCTTGGAGACCAGCTGCGGATATTGGTACGGCCTGTTGAGAAGTTTGCGTATCCCCACCATAAATTTTCAAGGTCCGAGGAGAAAATATCGACACAACAGTATATGTCATGCTCTTCTAGCCCATCTACCATATCTCTCTGCGAAAGACTTCCATGGTAGTACGGCTATAAAACAGAAAAGAAAACTCTTCCGATATCTCTCGACGGCTTCTTTATGGTCGTTCCTGTTGCCAGGATGAGCACGAGGCCCATATTTAATAACAAACGGATACTCAACAGGTTACGGAATTGGAACCGTATTCCCTTTCGTTCAAAATTATTCAAGTGTATAAAATCGGTTAGATGACATTATTTTAATTATATACAAATTTTGATTTTTCTATACTTGAAAATTTTCGGCTTTCGCCTTGAACTTAGGACCGACTAACTCGTGATCAACCACTGTTCACACGAAACCCTTCTCCACTTCAGTCCTCCAAGGTCTCATTCGATTATTTGCTACTACCACCAAGATCTGTACCAATGGCGGCTCCATGCAGGCTTACGCCAAACACTTCTATGCACACCATTGTACCTTCCTACTCACTAAAGTTTCAAAATTTATATTACAAGTAATATAAATCATCTACTTTAGCGGTAATGTATAGGTATACAACTTAAGCGCCATCCATTTTAAGGGCTAGTTGCTTCGGCAGGTGAGTTGTTACACACTCCTTAGCGGATTTCGACTTCCATGATCACCGTCCTGCTGTTTTAAGCAACCAACGCCTTTCATGGTTTCTGTATGAGTTGTTAATTTGGGCACCGTAACATTACGTTTGGTTCATCCCACAGCGCCAGTTCTGCTTACCAAAAGTGGCCCACTGGGCACATTATATCATAGCCTTAAACTTCATATCAAGAAAGTTAAGGTTCTTACCCATTTAAAGTTTGAGAATAGGTTAAGATCGTTTCGACCCTAAGGCCTCTAATCATTCGCTTTACCAGATAAGATTATTTTATACAACAGTTAAATGCACCAGCTATCCTGAGGGAAACTTCGGAAGGAACCAGCTACTAGATGGTTCGATTGGTCTTTCGCCCCTATACTCAATTCTGACAATCGATTTGCACGTCAGAACTGTTTCGGTCTTCCATCAGGGTTTCCCCTGACTTCAACCTGATCAAGTATAGTTCACCATCTTTCGGGTCACAGCATAAATGCTCAAGGTACGTTCCAGTTAGAGGTATAAACAATATAAATATTATTATACATAACTATATAGAACGCCCCGGGATTGTGTTAATTAACTATAAATAGCTAAAAAACTAATCCCATTAATAGTCAAGTTAATTACGCTATTAGGTTTATTTCCCAATAACTTGCACATATGTTAGACTCCTTGGTCCGTGTTTCAAGACGGGTCCCGAAGGTATCCTGAATCTTTCGCATTGTTAATCATACAAGTGCTTATAATAAACACAAAAATCAATGATAAATATGCCATTATATAATTCCGAAAAATTAACGCACTGTAATCATATAAATCTATCAGCACTTTATCAAATTTATGACATTTACTTTATGTTAAAGTGCAAGCACCATAATTGAAATAAACAATAAGTCACAATTTTTTGATAAATTTTTTATGCTAATAGATTACAATGTCCTTATATGGAAAAAATGCACACTATTATTATAATATTGTTTAAATATTACAATTCTAATGATGAATTTTCCATAACGGATATTCAGGTTCATCGGGCTTAACCTCTAAGCAGTTTCACGTACTATTTAACTCTCTATTCAGAGTTCTTTTCAACTTTCCCTCACGGTACTTGTTTACTATCGGTCTCATGGTTATATTTAGTTTTAGATGGAGTTTACCACCCACTTAGTGCTGCACTATCAAGCAACACGACTCTTTGGAAACACCATCTAGTAATCATTAACGTTATACGGGCCTGGCACCCTCTATGGGTAAATGGCCTCATTTAAGAAGGACTTAAATCGTTAATTTCTCATACTAGAATATTGATGTTCCGTACACTGCATCTCACATTTGCCATATAGACAAAGTGACTTAGTGCTGAACTGTTTTCTTTTCGCTCGCCGCTACTAAGAAAATCCTTGTTAGTTTCTTTTCCTCCCCTAATTAATATGCTTAAATTCAGGGGGTAGTCCCATATGAGTTGAGGTTGTATAAAACAATGTTAAATGAACACATCCATTTTGTTCAATAATGTTATGGATTTTGATTTTGAAGATCTATAATATTTACAACAATTCCTTCATCGCATCATTAATAAGAGGCAATTCTAGATGAAAAAAAACATTTTTTTTTTATGCTAGACATTCCTCAGTATTTCTTGAATTGATCAAAAGAAAATATATTTCTTCAGTTTTCCCAAACAAAACATACAATGAGAAGCATTATATCCATAATCAATGATTAATATTATGAACATTAAATGCATGGCAAAAAAAAATTACACATGCAAATAATTATCCAATAATATACAATATGCTTAAAATTCATAAAAAAATTTTAAACAACTTAATTAGCATAGTCTTACAACCCTCAACCATATGTAGTCCAAGCAGCACTATAAATTTAATTAAAGTACATAACAGCATGGACTGCGATATGCGTTCAAAATGTCGATGTTCATGTGTCCTGCAGTTCACACGATGACGCACAGTTTGCTGCGTTCTTCATCGACCCATGAGCCGAGTGATCCACCGCTTAGAGTTATTAATTTGTTTTGATTTATTTCATTACGTCATAAAATAGTTTTATTGAAAGAAATTAAAAATACACCATTTTACTGGCATATATCAATTCCTTCAATAAAATTTTTATACCTAAACAATGTTGCGAAATGTCTTAGCTTTATCATATCCTATAAAAATATGGTAGATAAACAAAATTTTTATAAAATATACAAAATATTATATTAATATAGAAATATGAAAAGCATTAATCTGAATACAGATACAACATTTATTTAGGTTGTTGCGTTTATACAATGTATGCGCATATAATAATGAACAATACATTTATGCAACGCATGTATATTATGGTCCATATACACGCAAGTTTTTAATATTTTCTTATCAAAACACAAATACACATAATATATCACAAACTTCATTTTTTTAAACATTCTTAAATAATGTATATTGTATAACATATAGTGAAAAATATCATGCACATTTTGCGATTTGACAATAAAAATTTTGTTTTTTTTTTATTAATATAAAAATTTTATATTAATTTAATTTCGGTAATGAACATTATACAATAATGATCCTTCCGCAGGTTCACCTACGGAAACCTTGTTACGACTTTTACTTCCTCTAAATAATCAAGTTCGGTCAACTTTTGCGAAACAACCGCAACACACAAGGCGTCACAGTGATCACGTCCGGAGACCTCACTAAATAATTCAATCGGTAGTAGCGACGGGCGGTGTGTACAAAGGGCAGGGACGTAATCAATGCGAGTTAATGACTCACACTTACTGGGAATTCCAAGTTCATGTGAACAGTTTCAGTTCACAATCCCAAGCATGAAAGTGGTTCAGCGGTTTACCCGGACCTCTCGGTCTAGGAAATACACGTTGATACTTTCATTGTAGCGCGCGTGCAGCCCAGGACATCTAAGGGCATCACAGACCTGTTATTGCTCAATCTCATTATTGCTAGACGCAATTTGTCCATTTAAGAAGCTAGTGTCCTTATAATGGGACAAACCAACAGGTACGGCTCCACTTATATAAACACATTCAAACACAATAAACATTTTACTGCCACCATGAATGAAGGCTATATAAGCTTCAACACCATAATCCTGAAGATATCTATTTAATATATTTGAGTCTCGTTCGTTATCGGAATTAACCAGACAAATCACTCCACGAACTAAGAACGGCCATGCACCACCACCCATAGATTCGAGAAAGAGCTATCAATCTGTCTTACACACTTATGTTCGGACCTGGTAAGTTTTCCCGTGTTGAGTCAAATTAAGCCGCAGGCTCCACTCCTGGTGGTGCCCTTCCGTCAATTCCTTTAAGTTTCAGCTTTGCAACCATACTTCCCCCGGAGCCCAAAAGCTTTGGTTTCCCGGGAAGCGACTGAGAGAGCCATAAAAGTAGCTACACCCAATTGCTAGCTGGCATCGTTTATGGTTAGAACTAGGGCGGTATCTGATCGCCTTCGAACCTCTAACTTTCGTTCTTGATTAATGAAAACATCTTTGGCAAATGCTTTCGCTTAAGTTAGTCTTACGACGGTCCAAGAATTTCACCTCTCGCGTCGTAATACTAATGCCCCCAAACTGCTTCTATTAATCATTACCTCTTGATCTGAAAACCAATGAAAGCAGAACAGAGGTCTTATTTCATTATCCCATGCACAGAATATTCAGGCATTTGAAGCCTGCTTTAAGCACTCTAATTTGTTCAAAGTAATTGTACCGGCCCACAATAACACTCGATGAAGAGCACTAATGCAGGTTTTTAAATAGGAGGAATATATAAAAAAATACAAGTATTTAATTAAATATAAGAACTCCACCGGTAATACGCTTACATACATAAAGGTATAGTACTAACCACAATTGTAAGTTGTACTACCCGTATGAAGCACAAGTTCAACTACGAACGTTTTAACCGCAACAACTTTAATATACGCTATTGGAGCTGGAATTACCGCGGCTGCTGGCACCAGACTTGCCCTCCAATAGGTCCTTGTTAAAGGATTTAAAGTGTACTCATTCCAATTACAGGGCCTCGGATATGAGTCCTGTATTGTTATTTTTCGTCACTACCTCCCCGAGCTGGGAGTGGGTAATTTACGCGCCTGCTGCCTTCCTTAGATGTGGTAGCCGTTTCTCAGGCTCCCTCTCCGGAATCGAACCCTGATTCCCCGTTACCCGTTGCAACCATGGTAGTCCTAGATACTACCATCAAAAGTTGATAGGGCAGACATTTGAAAGATCTGTCGTCGGTACAAGACCATACGATCTGCATGTTATCTAGAGTTCAACCAATGTAACGATCTTGCGATCGCTTGGTTTTAGCCTAATAAAAGCACACGTTCCAAAAGGTCCGTGTTTTAATTGCATGTATTAGCTCTAGAATTACCACAGTTATCCAAGTAACTGTTAACGATCTAAGGAACCATAACTGATATAATGAGCCTTTTGCGGTTTCACTGTTAATTCGTGTGTACTTAGACATGCATGGCTTAATCTTTGAGACAAGCATATAACTACTGGCAGGATCAACCAGAATAATGTTTGATTTTCATTTCTGTATGTATAAAAAATATATACATACATAATTTAATTACAAATTTATTTACATGACAACTTAATATATTCTTGAATAAAAAATATATTACAGATATATTATGTATAAACGAATATGGCCAATTTTACATGGCATTTCATGTTCGCTAATTTAATATTTCAATATTATAAACATTTCTAAATTGTTATATCTATAGTAATATACATATTTTGTTCAAAAATATCTTTTTATATGCACTTTGCTTAACATATATAAAAATTCACACGTTGTTTAATACCATATAAATATGGAATAAAAACGTATATTTCAATAATAACTTTATAGTTAATCTATAATGTAATAAGAATAAACATACATGCGTATTATAATTAAACACATGTAATATTTTATCCTTAAAATTAAATAAATATATATTAATCAAAACACATCAAAGTAACTAGTACTTTGGTATGTTTTTTCTTAATGTTTCCAAAATATAATAAGATAGATAACTATAATTTTTTTATGAACAACTGACTTTTGTGGACTGATGTACTCATTAACCAATATACAAATATAAATTAATCTGCAATTGCAATTTTCCACCAGTCGCTTTTTATTTTTAAATAAATTTTAACGATAAATTGGAATCTATTTTTTTATATACATAAATTGGCTGATTTCCACATTTATCTACTTTTTCTATCGCAGCCAACCCGATTATAAATAACCAGTAAAAATAGCGATATAAAACTCACAATTTGAGTATATGACATATATTTTCATATATTATATGTTTATAACATATAATGTGATGAGCACACACTGCTCACCATGTATAGGTTTTTTGACACAAACTCTCGAATGCCGATATTTTTTTCAAAAGCAACCACCCACCTACTTTTCTTCATGCATTAAATTAATAATGCATGTTTATAACTTCATTATTCTTTATATTTTATTATATTTAATCTATGCCGGCAAGGCAACACTCCACAGTCATATGAATTCACTATATATAATATTTGTTCATATGACTTGCCTTGCGCGACACCACTCCATATAAAGGTTTTTTGACACATGATCTCAAAAGACCATATTTATCGCATAGGAAACCATCAACCTATTTTTCTTCATGTATTATATTAATAATACATGTTTATAACTTCATTATTCTTTATATTTTATCATATTTAATCTATGCCGGCAAGGCAACACTCCACAGTCATATGAATTCACTATATATAATATTTGTTCATATGACTTGCCTTGCGCGACACCACTCCATATAAAGGTTTTTTGACACATCATCTCAAATGCCGACATTTTTTTCAAAAGCAACCACCCACCTATTTTTCTTCATGCATTAAATTAATAATACATGTTTATAACTTCATTATTCTCTATACTTTATTATATTTAATCTATGCCGGCAAGACAACACTCCACAGTCATATGAATTCACTATATATAATATTTGTTCATATGACTTGCCTTGCGCGACACCACTCCATATATAGGTTTTTTGACACATGATCTCAAAAGACCATATTTATCGCATAGGAAACCATCAACCTATTTTTCTTCATGTATTATATTAATAATACATGTTTATAACTTCATTATTCTTTATATTTTATTATATTTAATCTATGCCGGCAAGGCAACACTCCACAGTCATATGAATTCACTATATATAATATTTGTTCATATGACATGCCTTGCGCGACACCACTCCATATATAGGTTTTTTGACACATGATCTCAAAAGACCATATTTATCGCATAGGAAACCATCAACCTATTTTTCTTCATGTATTATATTAATAATACATGTTTACAACTTCATTATTCTTTATATTTTATTATATTTAATCTATGCCGGCAAGGCAACACTCCACAGTCATATGAATTCACTATATATAATATTTGTTCATATGACTTGCCTTGCGCGACACCACTCCATATAGAGGTTTTTTGACACATCATCTCAAATGCCGACATTTTTTTCAAAAGCAACCACCCACCTATTTTTCTTCATGCATTAAATTAATAATGCATGTTTATAACTTCATTATTCTTTATATTTTATTATATTTAATCTATGCCGGCAAGGCAACACTCCACAGTCATATGAATTCACTATATATAATATTTGTTCATATGACATGCCTTGCGCGACACCACTCCATATATAGGTTTTTTGACACATGATCTCAAAAGACCATATTTATCGCATAGGAAACCATCAACCTATTTTTCTTCATGTATTATATTAATAATACATGTTTATAACTTCATTATTCTTTATATTTTATTATATTTAATCTATGCCGGCAAGGCAACACTCCACAGTCATATGAATTCACTATATATAATATTTGTTCATATGACTTGCCTTGCGCGACACCACTCCATATATAGGTTTTTTGACACATGATCTCAAAAGACCATATTTATCGCATAGGAAACCATCAACCTATTTTTCTTCATGTATTATATTAATAATACATGTTTATAACTTCATTATTCTTTATATTTTATCATATTTAATCTATGCCGGCAAGGCAACACTCCACAGTCATATGAATTCACTATATATAATATTTGTTCATATGACATGCCTTGCGCGACACCACTCCATATATAAGTTTTTTGACACAAGATCTCAAATAAGTACATTTTTTTCATAGCTTACCATATATTATACATATATGTTTGTGTCATAGTTACTTTATATAGAAATTATGTAAATTGTATAGTTATTTCACTGTTCATTTTAATTGTTGTTTTATTATTTCTATTTTTACCAAACATACATAATTTAGTTTAGAATAAAACAGTTACCACATATATATATATATATATATATAAGTTAACTTCCTATATAGAAATTCTATAAACATATTTATTATACATGTTTAAACTCTGTTATGGGATACAAGTTTTCTTTACCCAATTTTTTTATTCGTATAGTGTTTTCACTATGAAATTTTTTTCTTGTCTTTTTTATTTTTGTTTTTTAGGGACAGAAGGAATTTGTTGAATCAATTCATGGGCGTCACTAAATTAAAGTTAAAGAATTTGGCTACCTTAAGAAAGTCAAAATTATATCCGCCGTTTAATATTGCGCTTATTATACACACGCATGTACAACAAAAAATTTAATATAGGATTTAAATGGTTTCTTGTTTCTATTTTTATCAAATTAAATACAATTTAGTTAAGTATATTAGTTAACATATATAAAAATGTTTATAACTTAATTAATATAGAAATTATATAAACATATTTATTATACATATACATACATGTTAAACTCTAATATAGGAGATATGTGTTATTTACCTACCTTATATGTTTGTTTAATCTCAAATAGTGTATCCCTATGAAATTTTTTTTGTGATGTTTAAACCATATTATTTGTACATGTTAAAACTCCTTAATTACCATATAATTATGTATATATATATATATATTTATACAAAAAACTTGTATAAACATATTTATTATACATATAAATCTTTAATGTATGAGAAATGTTTTCTTTATTCCATATGTTATTTTTGTTTAATCATATAGTGTGTTTTCAGTATGAAATTTTCTTGTATTTTAGTATAAATATTATATAAATTATACATGTTAAACTCAAATATAGAAGTTTTATCATATAATAAAACGCATATAAAATTGTATATATATTTATATATATCCATATAAAAGTTAAGAACTTGTATAAACATATTTATTATACATATAAGACTTTAATGTATGAGAAATGTTTTCTTTATTCCATATGTTATTTTCGTTTAATCATATAGTGTGTTTTCAGTATGAAATTTTCTTGTATTTTAGTATAAATATTATATTAATTATACATGTTAAACTCAAATATAGAAGTTTAATCATATAATAAAACGCATATAAAATTGTATATATATTTATATATATCCATATAAAAGTTAAGAACTTGTATAAACATATTTATTATACATATAAGTCTTTAATGTATGAGAAATGTTTTCTTTATTCCATATGTTATTTTTGTTTAATCATATAGTGTGTTTTCAGTATGAAATTTTCTTGTATTTTAGTATAAATATTATATTAATTATACATGTTAAACTCAAATATAGAAGTTTAATCATATATAACGCATATAAAATTGTATATATTTATATATATCCATATAAAAGTTAAGAACTTATATAAACATATTTATTATACATATAAGTCTTTAATGTATGAGAAATGTTTTCTTTACTCCATATGTTATTTTCGTTTAATCATATAGTGTGTTTTCAGTATGAAATTTTCTTGTATTTTAGTATAAATATTATATAAATTATACATGTTAAACTCAAATATAGAAATTTAATCATATAATAAAACGCATATAAAATTGTATATATATTTATATATATCCATATAAAAGTTAAGAACTTGTATAAACATATTTATTATACATATAAGTCTTTAATGTATGAGAAATGTTTTCTTTACTCCATATGTTATTTTCGTTTAATCATATAGTGTGTTTTCAGTATGAAATTTTCTTGTATTTTAGTATAAATATTATATAAATTATACATGTTAAACTCAAATATAGAAGTTTAATCATATAATAAAACGCATATAAAATTGTATATATTTATATATATCCATATAAAAGTTAAGAACTTGTATAAACATATTTATTATACATATAAGACTTTAATGTATGAGAAATGTTTTCTTTATTCCATATGTTATTTTCGTTTAATCATATAGTGTGTTTTCAGTATGAAATTTTCTTGTATTTTAGTATAAATATTATATTAATTATACATGTTAAACTCAAAAATAGAAGTTTATCATATAAAACGCATATAAAATTGTATATATTTATATATATCCATATAAGTTAAGAACTTCATATAAACATATTTATTATACATGTATAAAATTTTAATGTTGGAGGAATGTTTCCTTTACTTCATTAGGTTTGTTTAATCGTAAAGTAAAGATAGAAGGAGAATATATTTCATGCATTCATTTGCGTCACTATAATTTGATGACGAGTCATTTAGCTACCTTGAGGGCGGCGGGCGGAGCCATAATATATAACTTAATGTATATATATAATTTATATAGGAATTTATAATGTACGTATAATGAAAACTTCATCATTTCAACAGAAAAAAGTCTTATGGTAGCCACTTTTCTTATCTTGTGTATAGTATCGTATAGTATATATCGTGTATTTGTGTTATTTCATTTTTGAAATTTCTTTGTAAATTTTTTTTCTATTATATTTTTTCATGTATTTATTTCTTATTTTTCTTTTGAATGTTTCTTTCTTACTTTCTTTTTCTTTCTTTCTTGTTTTCATATTCTTCTTTTTTTTAATTTTTTTGTTTTCTTCTTAAGTTTTCTTTTTTATGTGTGTTGTTCTCTTTTTCATATGTTTTTTTTGTTTTGTTTTGTTTTGTTTTGTTTTTGTGTTCTTTTTCTTTCTTTTTGTTTCGAATCATCAAGCAAAGGATAAGCTTCAGTGGATCGCAGTATGGCAGCTGCTCAACCACTTACAACACCTTGCCTGTTACAAAAGTCGTTTACAATTGATTCTAGGCTTTGTCATTGTATTAAATAATGTTTTAAAATATAACTAGCACGGCATCAGGTGATCGAAGATCCTCCCAATTTACTATGTTACAAATAACATTGGCATCACATCCACTGTCGTTTATAAAATAAATTATAAACTTTTAATGGTTTAGAAGCCATACAATGCAAATTGCCCCTTATTTATCATTGCAGTCCAGCACGGATACGACCTTAGAGGCGTTCAGGCATAATCCAACGGACGTAGCGTCATACCACTGTTCGCTCGAACAAGTATTGTGCCATTGGTCCGTACCTGCGGTTCCTCTCGTACTACGCAGGAATGCTGTCGCAACAACGTTTTGTCATTAGTAGGGTAAAACTAACCTGTCTCACGACGGTCTAAACCCAGCTCACGTTCCCTTGCATGGGTGAACAATCCAACGCTTGGTGAATTTTGCTTCACAATGATAGGAAGAGCCGACATCGAAGGATCAAAAAGCGACGTCGCTATGAACGCTTGGCCGCCACAAGCCAGTTATCCCTATGGTAACTTTTCTGACACCTCTTGTTAAAAACTCTTTAAACCAAAAGGATCGATAGGCCGAGCTTTTGCTGTCCCTGTGTGTACTGAACACCGAGATCAAGTCAGCATTTGCCCTTTTGCTCTATGTGTGGTTTCTGTCCGCACTGAGCTGGCCTTGGGACACCTCCGTTATTATTTGAGAGATGTACCGCCCCAGTCAAACTCCCTACCTGGCAATGTCCTTGAATTGGATCATACCTGAGTAATTGGAGTTATACCAAATTTTTAAATCAAAAATACATAACTGCATTCTCTCATTAATGAATTTGTTTGCGATTATATAACAAACTCGTGATACTTTGATCAAGAAGCTTGCATCAAAACCCAATACCATAAGATATAATAAATATATCCGTATAATGGCTAGGAAATGATACACGTTCCATTTAATCAAGTAAGTAAGGAAACAATAAGAGTAGTGGTATTTCATTGTCGATACCAAACCGAAGTCTAATATCTCCCACTTATTCTACACCTCTTATGTCTCCTTACACTGCCAGATTAGAGTCAAGCTCAAAAGGGTCTTCTTTCCCCGCTAATTATTCCAAGCCCGTTCCCTTGGCTGTGGTTTCGCTAGATAGTAGATAGGGACA
>JAWNMW010000306.1:0-32289 GCA_035043565.1 Drosophila robusta | reverse complement strand
ACCAATGATTTAAATTTAAATGTGAGTATGAGTGTTTAATAGATATATTCTTTTGCTTTCAGTAATTGTTACGCCTTTCAAAAGCCTTTGTGAAATTATCGAGTAATGATCAATATTGCAAGCTGACCTCTGAAAAAAATCTAAAAAAAAATTAGCATATTTTGAAAATTTTAAAAAAAAAAGTCTCAACATAGAAAAATTTTAAAAGTGGTTTTTCGTCATAATGGGCTCAATATGTATCAGAAAAAGTGGGTGTGGCCAAAATGGCAAGCAAAAAGTTGGATTTTGTTACCTCGCGTAATTTATACTTTCGATAAAGTTATTGATTTATGCTTAAGGTAACTTTACTGACCGCGCAAATAGTCAAAGCACATGCTGTAAATCATATTAATAATAAGATCAGTGCAATATAAAACTAATATAGTTAAATTGAGTTCCAGCAGCACTTATAGCTTCGAGAGATAGTGTTTAACACTTGACAATTTCTTAGTGTTAATATTCAAATATTCACTTTAATTATATACCTATTTATATATATCTATTTTTTTTTTTTCTTTTCTTTATCTTGAATTTCTTGGTTTGAGTACTTGTGGGCAGAATGACCTTCTTGTATATTTGTCACGTAAACCTTTTAACTGCTGCTGCTGTAGCGGTCTTTGGACAAATTTTTTAATAGACACTTTATTTAAACACGATTCCCGCGATTAGTTTAGGCATAAGCTACCAAACAAAATTTCGACAGAACTCGATCTGGATATTCGTTTTCCCTCCGATCCGTTTCGCTGCTCACAGGAAAAAAGAATGACGGAAACGATGCAGCTCTTCTTCTACTCTTGTCACTTATCTCAGATAGGAAATGTCAAGCTTGCGCTTAGTTGCAATAAGCGAAGATCTATTGTGGTTGAGGATTTTGCTAATATTGTAAGGCGCGAAACTACAAAATTCTAAATCTAGACGAGTACAATTTTCCATAAACCTAACTTGTGTTCTGTATGTGACCACTACAAAATTTTCACTTTATTATTATTATTATCATATACGAGAAAATCCTTTCATTCATTGCTCATGCCAACTTTCAGATTCTTTTTAATTTTTAATGGTACACAGGTAACATCTAATCCCGTGTGCAACTTAAACTTAACAATTTCATTTCCAATTTGATATGCCTTGGTCCACTTTTTCACATTTTCCTTTACTGAATTTATCCTAAAAGTACTACAATTACTTATATTATATTCTAATTTGGTATTGTTTTTTTTACCTTCATTATTTTTTCAATTAAGACACTCAACTTTTGGCTTTCCTTTAAGCTTCGGTTTAATTCTAGCTGCATTCTCTGAAGATAACCTTTTTTCCACATTTGCAAATAAAATCCTTTCCTGGACATTTTTTCTTATGCTCCGGGATCCAGTCTCCACCGCAATTGTAACAGAAACGTCTTTTATTAACATCAATAGACTCCGCCTGTTGGTACTCCAAGTTCCCAACTTTATTTTTCAAGTTTAAAACTTATTTATTGGCATTCGCCGATTCAAACGATTTACAAGCACACACCACCTCAGCGTTTCATCACTACCATCTAACAATTTTAACCGCAGCTTTTTATTAAATACTCCAGTAATTGTGCGATTACGCAACATTTTCTCGTCAGACGCCATGTGAAATCAGATCTTTCCAGCTGCTTACGTAATTCCGTCAAAAATGCACTGAATGATTGTCGTTCCTTCTGAGCCATGTTATTAAATTTCTATGACATTGTCTTTTTTCGTTTTCTTTTCCCCCAAATATTACAGAGAAAATTTTCCATCGATCGCTAAAACCGATGTATCTGAAAGCTGAAAGCGGTAACATGGATATAATTCAAACATTTTTAAAGCTAGAGACACCAAATTTGGTGTAGATTGGTGGTGACCAAGAGATTGCGACCTTCATGTCCCGGCTACGCCCACTAGAATGCCCCCTGCCTTCGCACCTTGAAAAATCGGAAACGGTTAAAGCAAGAGTCACCAAATTTGGCAGACAGTGTTTGGATGACCTCCTCTTAAGATCGCGCCGAAAAATGTTGGCCATGCCCTTCCCCGCCCCTACGAAATATAGAAATCCTATATTTTTCCAAAATAACAATAATAGCTTCAATGTGCTGTGAACGAGTATTACGCAGTCGGTTACGTCCGACTGCAACGTTCTCCCTTGTTTTTTATTAAATAAACATTCCTTATAACTACTCAAATTTAATTTGTATGATAGGCCCATAAAACGCTTGGTCCCCTCACCCCCTCTCCTTCAAAAAGGTTCCCTTGGGCCCATAAAACGATCGGTTCCCTTACGCCCTTCCCCTCAAAAACGTAGTGCCATTAAAATATGAGTCCCCTCACTACCACCACAAAAAGGGACAGGGACTTGCAAGTTAATTAGAGTCACGTATCTGTATATTGATTTGGGTCCCGTAGGGTCATAAATCATTAATTATTCACCCCAGAGTGAGCGTGATTCCTCCATGTGTTTAGAGGGTTGCCGAAATTAAAGGTATATTTCTATTTAAAGACACAGTGTCAATGGCTTTGTGTGTCTGCTCTGATGATGATTACTTTGCTTAAAAAACGCGACTCCATGTAAACTGTTACCAAAATTATTTTCTCTTACTACGCAGAGAATCACCGAACACTAAGTTCACTCAGTTAGAGACCACCGTTGAGATTTTATCAGCAACTGGAGGCAGTGCCGTTTGTCCATGGGATGAACCAACTACAAATGAATCACCAAATGTGAACACTTCTGCGCCTAATACTGTTGCTACAGCAGTTTTGCCTTTAGCGCCATGGCCAAGTGAGGTCAACTCCAGAGAAGAGCCAAATCCAATGACCAGGTAAATATACATATATGTCTTAATATATAATACGGCAACAAAAAAAATAATTTTACAGCATATATCCGGAATTTTGTGAACTTACTGAACGCATGCATCGCAACTTAGGAATACGACATCAAAACACAGTTGACAACGTAGAGTCGGGCATGAAGAGTCTAATGGCCAACTTACCTGAGCAACGTCGTGCCTCTGTTTCGTTCACGCCCAGGTATTGAATTATCCCAATCCCCTACAAAAAATTAAATTTAAAAAGTTTTGTTAAAACAAATGAGAAGACTCGGGAGCGCCCGACTAGGGAATACCCTGAACCCTGTCTTTACATACATTTTAATCATCTTACATTCACACCTACAAACACAAAATCACACGTACATGCACACAAATGCGTGCCGCAACCTGTGCACTTTACTCAGCATCTACCGAATTTCCGGAATTTTTTTAAGCTGCATATGCTGTAAGAGAACAAATTAAACTACATTTAGTGGCTTAGAGTTTCTGAGATCGGCTCAAAAACCTAGGTAAGATAATTGATAAGCATCGATAATAATAAAACGGGGCAAGTTATCGATAGTTCAAAATACAATTTTCTTGCATATGGGTTAATAATAAAATATAATATATATAATAAACTTCAACTCTCTAGCTCTTATTGCAACGGTTCTTGCCAATTGGCTTGACAAATTTGTGAAATTTTACCATATATTTTTTCTAATAACTTCTGTGGTTCTTAACAATCGATTTTAGTGTCATAGTATAATAAACTATTCATTTCAACCAAACTTGGTGTCTCTAGCTTTGATAATCTACGAAAAAGCTTAAACAAGTACGCTGCAGTCGGACGTAACCGACTGCGAGATACTCTTTCACAGTACAAAGTAGCTGTTATTGTTGCTTTGGAAAAATTTAGAATTTTTTACTTCGTGGGGGCTATAGCTCTTAAATTTGTCGAGATATAAATTTTCGTGATTTGCGGGCGTGGCTGGGAAATTCAACCGATCTTTAAAGGGGATGAGCAACCACATATTTTGAAAATTTGGTAACTCTAGCTTAAAAATTGTGGCAGATATGGATTTTCGAAACTTGTGGGGCAGTGGTGGTCGTGACCGTAACATTTTGTTCAGTTCTTTAAAGGAGGGTGACCTTTAATCTACTCTTAAAATTAGGTGACTAGTTTACAATTGTGCGGTCCTAGTGACCCAAACTATGAATGAATTAAATGGTGTGTGTTTTCTGGGATAACCACTCCCCAGTTTAATAGAACTATACCGGAAGTATAATTTTAGGACACGAGTTCTAACCAGAGGTCTGATCTGCTACCACGTGTCAGGGCTATAACAGAAGCGGTGTTGGCTTTCTGCTCCCTGCACAAAGTTCTTTGGAACATGTTAGGGACATTTGCTAGCCGCCTAAGGGTTTAATCTGTGATCAACTACTAATGCCGTCGTTTGGGGAAGAGAAGGGAATATGCCTGGCTTCTTACAGTGAGAAACCGTGTCCATGAACATGGCTTATACTGTTTCATCTGTGGATTGTTTTTTACATCAATTCGCATTATCCTCCGTGATATGCAGCCTGACTGGAGGCTTATTTCGAGGAGTTTCGTGGTGGCTGTAGCTTAGCACTCAAATGCGGGTAGAGCCTGGGCACAACGTGGTGTTGCGTTATACAACCGGGTTCCGTGACCTATGGGTCACGAGGTAAGAGGTTTAGGTAGATCTTCCTCCAAGCGACGGTGGAAGTCGGTGGGAAGTATCTTCAAATTGGTACCTGCGGAATTGATGTTCCAATGGGGCGCTGATTGACGCTTAGATTAATCCCGTCCTTATGACAGTGAAATTAAGCCATCGTCATCCGTATGTCCGTGTGTCAGTCTGTATGAACGCGAGCTGAATTTGCAGATAAATTTTAATTCAAATCGTAGATAACATGTTTCGTTTTCTTATTATCGATAATCATCGGTTAATCGATCCGGTTTTTGATAATAACTCAAAAAATAATTCGAGCTAGAGCCACCAATCAATATGTTCACGTGAAGCAGTCGCAGCGTAAGAATATTTCGGATTTTGGATACCTGCGTCAATCCCTATATTATAGATAAAGATATATAAAAACGCAGGTTTCAATGCTCTTGTAAAGCCCAGGAAATTTCATTAAAATCATGCTCTTAGCTTAGAAGTTATTCCCGAATTTACTTGCCATAGTTGGGGCGATAAAGTAATAAGAAGAAGATGCTCAACAGTTGTTCACAGCGAACGGCATGCGTATCATGTGTTTGTGTGTATGTGCGACGTTGTATATGTATGTATAAATGCAAGGGAGTTGCAATGTATGTAAAGACTGGTTTCAGGTAAAGACAATATAACTACTCATAGAGTTGCACGCACCATTAGAAATTTGAAATGGAAAATACCTTCACTTTATATATTAATAAACAAATGTAAGAACGTTACAGTCGGACGTAACAGACTGCGAAATACTCATTCACAGCACACAGAAGTTAGTATTGTTATTTTGGAAGAATATCGAATTTTTATATTTCGTATGGAAGGGGGTAGGATTAGCCAAGAGATCTTAAGAGGAAGTCACCCAAACACCGTCTGCCAAATTTGGAGACTAGCTTTAAAATTGTGAGACATATCGATTTTCACGATTTCTGGGAGCGGTAGTGGGCGTGGAATGGGGTGACTAGCCATCTACCTCTTTTATTTTATAACTCTAGCTCTAAGACTGTAGGAGATATAGGCATTCGCGATTCGTGGCGGCTGGGTGGCCGGATATCAAGGTCGCAATCTTTTGGAGATGTTGCCAGCAATCTATATACCAATCTACATTGATATCGCTGGCCTTATAAATGAGTGAATTAAACACAGCTTTCAGTTAAATGGACTTCAGAGATTATGGAGATGGGAGGGGGCTTGCAAAGGAAATTTTTTGTGGTTTTGTTTTCGTGTTTGGGGAAGCTATCCAGTTATATATATGTCAATTATGGAGTATCTAGCTCAACAATTGTGGGAGATGTAACCATTTCCGATTTTTTAAGGCCTGGGCGTTGGGGGCGTGAACGAGATAGCAAGATTACAATCTTTTGACGGAGGTCACCAGCAATCTATATACCAAATTTGGTGACTCTTACTTAAATATTGTAGAAAATATTCACCTTTTATTGATTTGCGATTTGAGGTGTATCGAAATGTTATCTATTTGCCAGCCTCCTATTGGGCGTTTCACAAAAGTCTTAGTACTTTATCTGAGGACGACAACTACAAGTATATATCCAAAATTTCAAGTCTCTATCTGCAATAGCGCCGAAAAACGTTGCGTTCATCCGGACAGATGGACAGACGAATTGACAGCATGACGGACATTACAATTTGTACCGAGTATAAAAATGATAAGCTTGTTATGCGTCTGGTTTAGCAGAATTTATAGTAGAAAAGTTTACGTCTTTAACTGTTGTAGTCAGCGAGATCGCAGCGATCATACAGACGGACAGACAGACAGACGAACGGACAAAACTAAATCGACTCAACGCGTCGTCCGGATGAAGATGTCGATCTAGTCATGTTCGTCCGTCTGTATGAACGCGTCGAACTTGGCCCCCATTATGGAAACTAAATTCGTAAAGACCTACTAAACTAAAAGCAAGACCTTTGCGATTTGTAGTACACAATAAAATCATTCAAATATATGTACAAACCAAAGCGCAAGTCTATTGTATTTGAATTGCGTTTTTCCATATTTGGGGCTAATGAGGGGAAGTACCCAAGATTTGAAATATTCGTAACCTGTATATACTAAACGAGAACATATTGAACAAAACTTTGTTATTTGCTTTAGTTCTTTTAGCTTCTGAGATATGCTCAAAAACCTATAAATATCAATGCGTATGAGATACACGAACTTAAAAAGTGAAAGTTCAGCTCTTTAGCCTTTGTTGTCTCTGAAAACGACGCGTTCATACAGACGAACGCACAGATAATTTCATTAATATCATGCTCTGAGTTTAGAGATTATTCGCAAATTTAGTTTCCACAGTGGGGTCTAGCTCAACAGCTGCTTTATGTTCACATCGTTCGGCGAACGCTTGTGTACATGTATGTGTGTGTGTGTGTATACATGTATGTGTGTGTGTGTGTGTATGTGTGTACGTGTGAAATTTTGTTTATACGAATAATTGCAAATGGGCTTAAATGTATGTTAAGACAGGGATCAGGGGATCCCCTAGTCATGCGATCCCGACAACCCCTCACTTGTTAAAATTTGAAAGTGTTCCTACTATATTGAATTAAATATCCTTTCACAAATTTTTAGATCTGAAATCTAGGACTTGAATATGCCACTTGTTTGTTACCCCGCGTTGAGGCGTTTCTTTTTTATATCATCAATTTTTATACCCTGAACCCATTGAAAATGGGGAAAATAGGTATAATGTTTTTGTTTAGAGGAAGCACTATTTTGTGCTACCTTTAGCCGAAATGTAAAACAAAAATATTTTAACTTATATATTGCGACTGCGCTATGTCGATTTACACGTTTATTTTGCTTGATCAATTTGGAGAGACTGAGTTACCGCAAAGCAGCTGCAGCTAAGTGCAGAAAAAGTGAGTGTAACTTGCTCGTTTAGATAAAGCTCGCTCAAATAAAGCTCGAGTGTGATACAATGCAAATGAGCCGTTTCACAAAGTAAAGTTTGACATTGAGCGCTGGCTTCATAATTCAAATACAATAATTTCTAAAATGACTTTAATTAGTGATTCTACTCCGAACAGTTTTTAGGTTTCGATAGTGTGGGCCAAGCTCAGCCGTTGAGTAAAGTGCATAGCGTTCGAGGTGCGTTTATTAATAATTTTAATCTGCGTATGCTTAACGAAAACATATTTGACCAAGTTTAGCGGCTCAAGCTCTTATACTATCTGGGATATGCTCAACAAACCGGGTCAAAAAACCGATGAATATCAATATTGAAATAAACTTGGGTATTGTATACACGAACTTATAAAGTCCAAGTGCAGCTTTCTAGCCTCTGTACTTTCCTAAATCGGCGCGATCATACAGACGGCCGAACGGAATATATATTTTATATATAATTTATAAGAATATATATTTTTAATGGGCTCGGAGTTGCTTCCTTCCGCATTACATTTGTACAAAACCATTATACGTTTTTTACCCATTCGCAATTGGTTCAGGGTATAACAAGTAAATATTTTAATTCGCACACTACACCCTTTTATTAACTCTCTGCCCTAATTTATTTATTTATTTTCTATTCTGGCATATGCAGGCTCCTAACGAATATATATATGCTGGTATTCATTTAACATATTAATGTGGCAGTTCTTCTCGGGCAGCCGAAACAGACGGGTGTGCACCACCTAAGCAAAGTGTTTAGTGCTTGATCAAGGTTTAGTTTTCATGCTCGATGGTTAGCGTCATTGTTTCAATTTGGGCAATGCGTTTACAGCATTGCTGGCAACTATAAGCCACAATACTTAAAATTGTAATTAAAAACAAAAACAACTAATTGCCCAAGGGCAATAATGTCAAACCACCCAGGTGACTGCTTGCCAGCAGAAGTGCGTGCAAAACTTTTCATATCGCCAATTGTGTGCAAGTCAGCAATGGAACGAGACCGCTCACTCCAACAAACGCCCCACGTAATACTGATTGGCACATGGTCTACTCATCCCCTGCGTCGTCTGCAGCCAACCGTCCGAATTCATCCACTGGAAAGTATCCCAGTGTCCAAAATGGTAAAAAAAAACCAACCATACTAGGCAAAAGCGTCCAAGCGCGCCTATATCGCCACTACATGTCATTAAGAAGGGCAAAATTAGCTTTTCTTTAACCAGCAAGCATCGAGGGCCTATCATGCCGATCAACTGACGACATTCCATCTACTTCAAAGGAAGCTGAAATACCTCCAAGCGCTTCGCCCTTCTGGCCAATGATGGTAACGCCAATGCAAAAAACAAGGACGCACTAGAATTTAGGGCAATGGCGAACGAAGCTAGTGAGTTGGAAGCCCAGCCACTACCTGTACCTACTCCTCCGCCTCCCAAATCCAAAAAGCCTGGACCCTGGGAATATGCTAAATCCACAAATTTCATACGGTCTTAGGCCAAGTTTTTCCATCTGACAGCTACTCGACTCGCACGTCAGGCTCAGGCCTGACCAGGTTGTACACCAAGTGATGTCCCAACCTTTCGCCAAGTAGTTGTCTATATGAAGCAGGTTAAATGCCAAGACTACCATTACCAGTTGCAAAAGGTCAAATCATTCCGCATTGACATCAAACAGATATCATCTTCTACGGCCCAGGGCTACATGATAACAGAAATGCAAGACAAAGAGCACAAAGTTCTAAAAATTTTCAACGCAAAGGGCTAGATGACTCACGATGCGTCGCAAACCCGGTTTATATATGATCTTAATCATATATATATATATATATATATATATATAGTCTATATATATATATATATATATATATATTATATATATATATCTTAGATCTCAAGCTCAGCACCTAACAATAAAGAAGCGCTCAACAGAAATCCACTAGTAGAGCGTCTGCAGATCCGCCAACAAGTGTGGCGGTAACTATTCAGCTAATTACAAAGACTGCAAATATTACATAGATCGAATCAAACTACGAAAGCCGACCATTAACGTCTCAGTAGCCGTTAACAGGCCCATCTACTGCAAAAGTATTAGATCCAAAAGTTCCCACCATTTTATCACCGCTTCCATTGTAGCTAGACGTTCCAAGTCATTCGCAGACATATTGAGGGCGGTCAATTTTCCAAAAACCCAGATAGAGACCATTAGTACACAGCATTTTGCCAAAGCTAGTGGAAGACAGTGAAATACAGATATCGGAGAACAGTCGAACGGCGACGCCAATCTGAGAATTGCGGCCAACTATCGCATAGGGGGTGCGGTCACCACCCACTGGAAAATATATTCCAGCCACATATGCAGATGGCTGCAATCAAAATTAATACCAACAGCGGGAATTTTGAACTGCTTACATCTATTTCCCCAGTTGTGCCATGGACCAGAGCCAACATTGAGTTCTTGTTTATGAATTTAGGCCCAAAATTCATAACGGGAGGGAACTGGAACGCAAACCACGGGCTATGGGGAAACCTTGTACACGCGGAAAGAATCTTCAAGGGGCCGTTGCAGAATGCGAAGTCCTGGCAACAGGTGATTATACATACTACGCATAGAGTCCTCCAAAGCACCCCAGCGCCCAAGATTTTTCATCCCCGAAGACTATCGAGACCAAATTTGAACACCATCGACCATCTTCCCACGTTACATTACACAGCAGTCCTGTTCAACAGCGAAAGAAAAAACGGTTACTGCCCGTGAATGCTGATATCGAAAGATTCCAGGCTGAACTCTACAGCTCCATCAATCTCAACATGACTCTACGCTCTCCAGAGGACATCGAGGTTGCCGTTGACCTTCTGTTGACCAAAATTTAAGCAGCTGCCCGCCTCGCCTTATCTCCAGTAGCCCTCAATCAGACACCGCGTCTCCGCGACCAAATTCACCCAGCGTCAGCCCCTCTTCTTGCACTGAAAGGCAAGATGCCAAGAATTCGTGTATACCGGTAACCCTACGTGTACAGGATATTGAGATACTCAAACAAGCTGCAGAAGGTCTTAACAGCCAAAAATTGGCAACACCAAGCTCAAGAACGCAAGTCCTGATGCTGGCACAAAGTTCAAATTCTCGCAGCTGACAAAGAACTTAAACAGACAATCCGTTTGCAAGACTCCGTTAAAATAGATGATGGCTCGTGGGCCAGGTCGAGCCTTAAACGGGCGGAAACCTTCGCCATACATCTTGAAAAAAGGTTCAAAGCATTTGAACGGCGAAGCTGCTCCCCATCAAAGGCCCTTTGTTTATCGTCCTATCTTCAACACAATGCTACGTATCGGACACTTCCCTAGACAATGGAAGAACTCATTGATAGCCATGATCCCTAAACCAAACGAAACGCTGACGCAAGTCGACTCCTATCATAGACCAATCAGTTTACTCCCGACTCATTTCAAAATTTCGAGCGAATATTATTAATTGGATTGCGTCAAGCGGAGCACACCCAGGCATCAATTCAGTTACAGGAAATGGCACGAAACCCCGGAGCAGCTTCATCGAGTTGTTGGTTTTATTCTCAAAAGCTTCCAAAACTCCCAGTACTGTGTTGCATTTGTTGACAAACAGCAGACATTTGACCGAGTGTAACACAAAGGCCTTCTATTCAAGCTGAACTTTACGCTATCCTCCACTCAACTCTACGCTATCCTCCATAGTTTCCTTAATGAAAAAAATTTTCCGTAGTGTTTGATGGAAAAGTATCGCCTCTTAAGAAATTAAAGTTGGTGTCCCACAGGGGAGAATCCTTCCTCCCCTGTTCTATACAATTTTTACAGCTGATATGCCGACAACTAACCCTGAGACACTGGGAAATGCCAAAAACTACGCTCTCGCCACTTTCGCTGATGACATGTCAATCCCTTTCCAAAGCTAGCTGTATCTACCAGGCAACGGATTAACTACAGGAATATCTTTACGAGTTGAAAAATGGCGAATCGCCATCAACAGATAAAAATCACTTTGCTCAACGTTCGTCATCCGCAGAGACACGTCGCCAGGAGTGTTCACTTACGGTGAGTTACTCGACCACAAAGACGAACATCGCTACCTTGGAGTTCATCTTGATCGCAGACTAAATTGGATAAAGCACATCGCTATTGTGAGCCACAGTCTAGGACACAAATTTAAACAATTGTCTTCTTAAGACTGACAGCAAAGTATCTCTGAGTAATAAGACCATGCAATATAAGACACTTCTTGCCCCTGTCTGACGGTACGCGAACCAAATCTGTGGTACGGCTGCATATTCTCACTGGAAGAAGATTAGTGTCTTTCAAGCCAAGGTCCTAAGACTTATTACTGGAGCACCATGGGATATCCGCAACCGGCCTCTAGCAAGAGATTTGAAAATCCCCATGGTAGAAGACGTTATGCAAAAGCAATTCTGCAGCTACCTGAATCGACTCTCTGCCCACACTAATAGGTAAGCCAAAAGACTTTGTAGAAGAAAGCGACGTAGGCTTCGCCGGGTGTACCCAATCGATCTTCCTGTGTGAAAGGCTAATCTATAATCCACAAAAAAAAACCAGTAAGAACGTTTCAGTCGTTCGTAACCGCCTGCGTAATAATCGTTCACAGTACACAGAAGTTAATATTGTTATTTTGAAAAAATATCAAATTTTTATATTTCGTAGGGGCGGGGGTGGCCAACAGTTTTCGGCTTGATCTTCAAGGAGGTCACCCAAACACTGTCCTCTGAGCCAAATTTGGAGACTAGCTTTAAATTTATGGGAGACATAAATTTTCTCAATTTGCGTGGTCGGATAATTTTTTTAAAGGGGGTGACCAGCCACCTACCTTCAAAATTTAGTGACTCTAGCTAAAATACTGTAGAGATATAGCCATTTCCGATATTTTAAGGGACGGTCAGAGAGACGGACATGGTTAAATCGACTGGGCTAGTGATGGTGATTAAGAATATACATATATACTTTATAGGGTCAGAGATGCCTCCTGCTGGTTGTTATAAAAATAATTTGTTTTTTATACCCTGAACCCATTGAAAATGGGTAAATCAAGGTATATTGGTTTTGTGCAAATGTATGTAAGAGGCAGCTGGAATAGCTACCAGGTATATGGTAAGATCACATGTTATTGTGAGTGCATACTCATTGCTATCATCCGATTTTGTAAGTGGACCAATTGTATCAATTAGTACCGTATAGAATACTGTTGCTGGCGTTGGAGTTACAGTCATTGGTGTTTTTGTGTGCAAAGTTGTTTTAGCTCGTTGACATTTCAATCAAATTTTGACATATTATTTTTGTCATTTGGAGCTAGCAATAAGATTTCTTTATTTTGCACAGGGTTCTAGAAATTCCTGTGTGGCCTTCTCCTGACGGATCGTTATGGCATTTTGTTAGTATTGCATTGATTTGAGCTTTGATATTTTTATCCACAGTGGTCACCTTTTGGTGTAGCGCTATTGTTACTTTTGTTAGGACATTATTGCCTAGACCTTTAAATTTATTTAGCTGTACAAATTCAAAGACCTGTTCACTTGGTTACGTTTGCAATTGTCGAAAATCTTGTATCCCGGCCTCTGATTCAAGCGTTTGGCAGAACTGATCTTGATCGAAGTTTCCATTGGAATACAGAACATTGGTTGCAAAACGTGAAATCGCTCGTTTTCCTTTAAAGAAACACTTGTATTTGATGAGTTTTAACTTCACGAATTTTTGACATCATTATTGCTAGTGACTTCATATACTTCTGGGTCTGCAATTTGGTCATGCAATTTTCAACATATTTCTTTACTTGTGCCTGTATTTTTGTTTATTTTTATACTCGATCACGAAGCGAAAAGAGTATATTACTTTTGTGCAATGTTCGTCCGTCTGTCCGGTTGAACCCAATTTTTTTCGGCGCTATTGAAGATGGAGACTTGAAATTTTGGATATAGGGATCCAAAATAAATAAAGGTAGATTCTCATAGAAAACAATAACGACACCGGCCTATGATCACATTTAACCAAGAAAAAACACCCGTAGATGTAAGGTCTGAAGTGATTCATAGCTCATTGTATTGCTGCTAGTTCTTGTTCTGTGGTAGATTTATTACTTTTAACTTTCGTGAAAGTTCTTGAAGCGTAAGCAACTGGCCAGATGATGGCCTTCTTACTATTAGCTAAGTACCACACCACTTGCTTACTGGCATCTGTAGTTACGCAAAATTCTTTGCTGTAGTCTGTAAAGTCCATTCAAATTTGGCTTTCTTTTCACAACGCCTCATCAAATGGCGTGAATAATCGGAAAATTTTTAATGAAACGTCTGTAGTAATTACAGAACGCGACACAACGCCGTGAACCGTCTGCATCTCTCGGTATTGGATAATTTTTAATAACATCGTATTTAGTGTCAGTTGGAAGTATACCTTTATCGGTACATTTATGGTCTATGTATGTGACTTCTTTGCTAAAGAAAGAATATTTCTCTGGATGACGTTTCAGATTTTGTTGCATGTCGTGCAGTTTAAAAATCTGTTAGATTTCTCATGTGTTTCTCAGAAAAACCATTACCACAAGATCGTTAAACTAGAGAAACGCTTACGAGGGTTGTTAACCCGAGAATGCAAGTGTCTCATACGTTGGAACGAATTCGGTGCAATTTTTAATCCATAAAGGAGTCACGTGTAGCGATAAGAGCCGTCGGCTGTTGGAAATGACGATATGTCCCTTGACTTCTTGTCATGTTTTGGGGGAATTTGTCCGCCAAGACTTATTTTTATTAATTTAATAGTCTACCACCAAACGATATATTTTCTCTGTCGAATTTGATAGTGATTTATTATGGACTTGCTTATTTATCTCAGTTTTTTGGCTTCAGGTATGCGATAATTTTTTATATATGTAAGATTTTCATCTCTCTGACTTAGCTTTTTACTGTAAAAAATTGTTCGCTGAGCTCCTTACAAAAAGCTGTCAGTTCCGAACTAAACGGTTTTAGGAAATTTAATTTATATAAAATTTGTTTAGATCTGTTTATGAAGTAATTAGGTGCTGACTGTATTTCATAGTTTTCAACTGATTTGATTTGATTTTTGCGCTGTTAATTACAGAGCTTTAAACATTTTTAATAATTATACGAATCACTACGTTTTCACTATTGACGGTAGTACTGGCAATTATTATTCGTGACTGTAGCTACTGGTTTGGTACTACAAGTGTTTTTCGTCAGTTAGTAACCTGATTTCTCAGATTAATTCTGACCTGGCTGGTAATAATAGCGTATTGTCTTCTATTGAATTTACGATCGGAATATTAATGTATGTGTGAAACTTATTGGGTCTTATTGTGAAGCAGCCTTGATAAGATTGGAAATTCATGGAACCAATGTGTTTTTAAATAAAATACAACCCAATTATACCAACACATGGTATAGGAAAAGTTTCATCTACTATTCTAACTGATTGTATTTGATTTTATATTTGAATAAAAATGCTAAGGCTGAGATTTAATTTAATAATGTTTACAGCTGATTTTCACTTAAGGGTTTTGAGTGGTTTTCTAAATAGTTTTTTGGTGTTTTTCTGACTAGAGCTGTTTTTGATTATTGCCTTTATCGCTTGTTTCTAAGGTAAGACCGTCTGAAATTTATGCACCTTCAGAGCACGTGTTAGTTGCTCTATTTCATTTATATTCATCCGTTTACGGTCTTATTTCCTTGTTGGACATTAATTAATTTTGCGGTCAACACTGACATTGCTATTATACTCGTTCACAGAGTGAAAAGAGTATAATGTATTTGTCCGTCTTGCTGTCAGTCCGTCCGTCCTGAACCCATTGAAAATGGGTAAATCAAGCTATAATGGCTTTGTGCAAATGTATGTAACAGGCAGAAGGTCGCATCTCCGACTCCATAAAGTATACATATTCTTGATCAGCATCACTAGCCGAATCAATCTAGCTATGTCCATCTGTCTGTAATTCCGTCTATATGAACGAGTCGATTTCGGGGACTACAGAAGCTAGAATGCTGAACTTGACTTTAAGTTCGTGTATACCATACACAGAGCAAGTTTATTTGAAGTCATCGATAACTCGTCTTGTTTTTTATGATCGAGAATTATCAGTTTTTCGAACCGATTTTTTGAGCATATCTCAGAAACTATAAGAGCTAGGGTCACCAAATTTCGTTGAAAATATTCGCGGAAACCGCACCCATTCGCCCCAAGCGCAGCAGCTGTTCACAGCGTGCAGCCAGCGATTACATGTGTGTGTGTGGGTATGTGTGTATGAATGCAAAGGTACTGAAATGTATGAAAACACAGGGTTCAGGGTATCCCCTAATCGGGCACTCCCGTCTATAGCCTTCTAATTTGTTTTTGCTGCTATTGAAGCTAGACTTGAAACTTGAATGGCAGCGACACGGACAGCAAGACGGACATTGCACAAACCCAATATACTTTTTCACTACGTGAACGACTATAAAAAGCAGACCCTCGCAGTCGGACATAACCGATAATACACGTTCACAGTAGACAGTAGCTATTATTATTATTGTTACTGTCATCTGTGTATTTGTTCGCGATCTTCGTCACCGCCCGTTATACGGCGCGCCCCTTGGTCGGTTGACGGGAGGTGGGTGGCATATTGCCAGGGTCTGCGCGCTAACCAAGCTGTTGCTTGGTATCGTTGGGTCACTTGAATGTACTGTTCGTTGGTACATCTAGGTCCAATAATAAAAAGATGCAAACGCAATTCAAACACAGACAAATTTACCAGAGGAAGCAACAAAAAATTTAAAAAAATCGGAACAGTTTGCATTTGTCTTCTCTTTTGTCTTCATCGTCTGCCAAGTCTATCCTTGCAATTAAGTTCATTGTCAACTTCGGGGGAGCGGGGTAACAGCAACAACAACAATTACACCTTGAACCCATTGAAAATGCATAAATCAGGTTACAATGGTTTTGTGCAAATGTAACTGGCAGGAGGAGGTCATCGCCGACCCCATTAGAATATATATATTCTAGATCAGTCAATAGCCATGTTGATCTAGCTATGTCCGTCTGTGTGATACGCGACCAATTCAGAGACTACAGAAGCTAGAAAGCTAAACTTGGGCTTTTTAAATTCGTGTATACCATACGCAGGTCAAGTTTATTTGAAATTATCGAAAACTTGTCTCATTTTCTTATTTTCGACAAATATCGGTTTTTAAATCGGTTTTTTTTTAGCATATCTTAAAAACCATAAAAGCTAGATCCACAAACACATCACATTGTTTGCGTGAAGCGTACGCAGGTGAGGAATATTTCGGATTTTTGATACCTCCCCCCATTCGCCACATATAGCGAAAATATAATTTCAAAATACGCAATTCAAATACTCCGGACATGGGCTGTGGTTTGTACATAGATTTTAATCCTCTTGTTAAGCTCTGAAAGTTTCTTTAAGATCATACTCTAAGATTACAAGTTTTTCACGAATTTAATTTCCATAGTGGGGCCAAGCGCAGCAGCTTTTCACAGCGTGCAGCCAGCGTTTACATGTGTGTGTGTGTATGTGTGATTGTGTGAAGTGTGTATGAATACAAGGGTCTGAAAATTATGAAAATACTGGGTTCAGGGTATCCCCTAGTTGGATGCTCCCGACTAGATTATAAATGTTAGCCATCTCACTTGATTATAATTTGCTATAAGCAATCCGCTACACACACTTGGCACGCAAGTATGTGTTGTTTTCATTTATAGCATCTATGTGCACAAATGTATATTAAGCAAACAGTAAATAAAAAATAAAAATAAATAACAAGTACATGTGTTGAAGTTAGTTTTATGAACTTCTTTATTAATTTCGCAACTGTTGTTTTAGCCTAACGGAGAGTTATGTTTTCATGCATATAATATAAGTTGCATATAAGTACAATAATACATAAGGGCTCTCGCTTGCCAGCGATAGCGCCGTTCTCATAGTCGCTACTTGGATCTGGGCCATGAAGTGACCGATAATAATTCAAGTGCACGCATATTTTTATAGGTTTAAGTGCACATATTTACATATGTAGACATTTATATGTCTTTTTATATATGAATATGCAACAAAGTGTTGCGTAAATCGCTTAGCTATGTTTCGCTACTGTATGCATGAATACACTACAGGGTATACAAATTTGTTTTTAGCAATTTAATTTAGCTGTTGCCAATGTTATGGTGTTGGATACATGATACCTTTCTATTCTTCTTTTACGTATATCTTTCATGTGTACCATGACATTATATGGCTTTGGATATCTCGATATTTTCAAAGACTGAATTCTCAACAAAACTTGTACAATAATATTTATCTTTTATCCTTCAAAAATACAATTTACTTTTTAGCAGCGTATGGGAGTATCAGTTTGGACGAGCCTGTTGCTCATCGACTACTACGTCGCCCATTATTAACACCAGCTTCCCACCATTAAAAGCACGCGGCGCCTATATTGTTAATAATAGTAGCAGCAGTACCATTACTAAAGATCTACTAAACGACACGAAAATAGAGGAAAGCCAACAAAGTTTGCCATCGAGAATGAATGTGGTTCAATTAAACAATGTGAAGCACATTCCCACCCTAAGCGTCACCTCAAACAGCGCAGCCGTAATAACGGATCAGCAGATGGACACGGATCTGCTTGTAGTTAAAGAAGTAAAAATCGAGCTGATTGAACTAAGCGTCAGTACGCCTACCGATAAATTTCAGAATGTCATTGACCCTGAATTAAGTGGCAAAAAAGATTCACGTATCGAATCACCGCACAAGACAGTGAGCGATACGCAATTTCGTGCCGAAACGAACGTAGAGCATCTTGTGCGGGAAATTGCCGAAATAGAGTTGTCGCCCACCACCGATGAGTACCAAGAAGAAATGCATTTTGGTGATGAGAGTAAGGATGCCATTTACGATTATGATATCGAGGATACGGATCGCAATCTAGGCTATATACCGCCGGCGCCGACACCGACACCCGTTATGGCTCCGCTCGCTGTGCTAGATGTCGATACAGTAGATGATGAATCCTTTGAAGACACGGCAACCGTCAGAACACCAACACCAGTTATTAGTAACGATGAATTTCGCCGACGGCGGAAGAAGCGCAATGCTGAAGTCAAAAAACTCAGCTCGCTTGATGAAAGAGATAAAGTAAGTGAGATGGCCTGCGGCTCAGAGCAACCGGCAACTGATGAAGCTGAGCACAATGCCATATGTCCTTGGGAAGACGAGTGAGTCTCTTGTAAATATGTTGTATAAAACTGTTTAACTAACTTTTTTTTTATTAACGCAGGAATGTAAGCACAAGTGACGGAACATTTGTGAAGACGTACGCCACGCTAGGGTACTTATGAATATGGCCGAATACTTTACAAGTTGTCGCCACCATGTTTCATAGAAAGAAGCAACACAAGATATAAGCACCATTTTACAAAAGTATCTGACTTATTGTAGGGGGCAAAAAAATACACTATGCATGTATACAAATTAAAAGATTAATTCCATGTATATATTTATGGATGTAATAAACGCATAACCGCTTCTCATGTTTAATTCACAAAAGCAAATAGTTAGTTGACAGCAGAGATGAATTATTATAACAGTGTGCGTGGCCAACATTTTCCGGCTCCATCTTCAGAGGAGCTCTAATATTGTGGCAGATTTACGTGGTTTGCCTACCCCTAAAGTATATAGATTTGAACGATTTGTCAGAATTAGTTGTTAAAGGAGGTCATCACCAAGTAACAGCCAAATTGTATTGTTTATTAAACATACTGTTTCTGTTACATGTGGGGCCCCATATAACGAAAAACCACTTTGCAAATTTTTCTATGGTGATTTCTTTATTTTCGTTCACGAAGTGAAACTAGCATATTGGTTTTGTGCAATGTCTGTCATGCTGTCCGTCCGTCTGTACGAACGCAATTTTTTCGGCGCTTTTGAAGATAGTCATGACATTTTGGATATATACTTGTAGTTATCTGCCTCAGACAAAGTGACAGACAAAATTCCATATTTTTAAAAATAACAATAATAACATCTGTGTACTGTAAACGAGTATACGCAGTCGGTTACGTCCGACTACAACGTTCTTACTTTTTTTTTTCAGTTTTCAAAATATGGGATTTTTTTATTGGTTTCTTTCAGAGGTGAGCTTGTATTATTGATCATTACTCGACAAAGTTGTGACCGATTTTGAAATGCTTTTGGACTGAAACCTAATAAATATATCTATTATTCAGTCATACAGACTTTCAAATTTAAATCGTTAGTTTTACAAACTACATATTTATGAATTGAGAAAAATGAGGATTTCTTGTGCGGTATTTTTACGATTTAATGACTTTAAAATTCAGGGAAAAGTAAAAAAAAATGAATTTTGATCGTCTTCCATTTATTTGTATAACTGCATTGGGCGTCGTTTGAGATATTAATCATTGAAATCGATTGTGAGCCGGCTGAGATATTATTATTTCAGCCAAATTGCTTTATGTAGTATTTTTCAAATTTGCTCATTTAAATCACGGGTCAAACCAGCCATTTTCCTCGGATCGGGCCGAATCGGTGCAATGCTTGGAGTTATTGGGGGTGAGGAAAATGCTAGCATGTAGTTGGCCTATTTTACTCAAGCGATAGTCTCCCATCTATTAGTACCGACCGGTGTCCGGTGAATTAGCCCCCACCCCTAACTACTACGAATGGAAAACTACCTGTTGTAGGTATCGGTCTGTACGTTAGTGCACCGGTACACTTATTGAGCGCTTAATAGGGAGTATTACGTGGGAATGTTGGCTGACCACGTTTTCATCCGAAAGTCCCACCTGTGAAAGCTTGGACCAAACATTGTGCGATAATATTCGTGTCGGTGCAACCCCGATTCGTTCTGCATATGTAGCATGTCTGTGGTATCTACCGAGCCAATACCAACTCCAAAATAATATATAACGAAAGCTTGCAAATTAATTCTTTGGAGTTAAACTCAAAATTTGGGAAGAAGATTAGAGCAAACATGTCACTAAAAATCCATTTGCTGCATTCACACTTGGACTTTTTTCTGCACAACTAAGGTAGGCTCTGAGATGAACACGGAGAATGGTTTCACCAACAATTAAAATCTATGGAGCACGTCATCAGGGATTGTGGAATCAGAACATGGTGGGCGAGTATGTGTGGGGTCTCATTCGAGAATCTGATTTTAATACCGTACGTAATACATGCAATAACTTAAGAAACAAATAGTGAATCGTGTTATTATTAAACATTTGTTGATATATATCATTTCTCATTGTTTTATGACCATTTATCTATAGATTGGAGACCTTATCTCGGCTAATAGTACTGAAAACTGTTCCTTTTGTGAGTCCAACATCATATAAATTGGTCGTTTCTGCATTATTTTAATGAATGATGTCTAAATTGTTGATCTCTTAATATATTTTTATGATTAAAAAGCCAAACAGCCAATAAATTAATTTGGGACGACATTAATGAGACATTGAAGTCCGAATTTCGTAGTAGATTTCGCCAATAAATCATTTATATCGACAAAAACTTGTCTAGCTTTAAAAATGTTGTTATATCGCCGTTTCTCCGTGGATTTCAATGATCAACGACGCTCAGTTGAAGCTGCAACCTTTTCCCGAACTTTAAAGTTATAAAATCGTGAAAAAAAAACCGCACGAGAAAACATAATTTTCTTAATTCAAAAATATATAGTTGCAAAACCAATGATTTAAATTTAAAAGTATATAGAACTGATTAATAGGTCTATTCAGTAGCTTTCAGCAATCGTTAAGTTTATCAAGTTTATATTAAGTTATCGGTTACGACATTCTTGAGTAATGATCAATAAAGTCAGCTCACCTCTGAAAAAGTTAAAAAATATTCCAGATTTTGAACATTAAAAAAAAAATTTCAGCATAGAAAACTTTTTAATGTGGGTTTCGTCATATGGATTAATACCTAGTTTATAAATTTTATTTCTTTAGTTTTAAAATTGAGGGAGATAAATAGATTAAATTTAATTACCACACCCAAGTGGGTGCAGTCTCAGAATTTTGACACTTTTTCTGACGCGGGTATACATGAGTTTCAAGTTCAAGTCCCTAGCTTCATCACGAAAAAATTGCATTCATACAAACAGACGGACGGACAGCACGACGATCACTGTACAAACTCAATATATTCTTCTCATATTTAAATGTTTATTTTTTTAATTAAGACAAATTATCTTAAGTCTATTTTCTTGACTTGAGCGAAGACACTAAGTAACAAGAAAGACGAATTTTAAGGTCCGATCGTGTTTATTCATTGAATGAAACTAAAGCTAAATACAAATATATTCTTAAGCGAAGCTAGCCCTGTGACCAATTTTTGCTGATACAGTGCTCTGTCCAAGCGGATCATATTTCGGACAGCCAGCGCAAGAGCACGTTGAGGACAATATAGTTGCTGACGCGCGGCTATTGTGTTGTAGCCGCACACGAGGTATACGTTCAGATTGGTGACCATCCATGCACAATTGTTCTTAGCTTGCATGATCGCATGGCCATTGACCTATGATTGTCCGGATGCGTTGACTTGAATTTAGCTGACCAATACAACGCCTTTTACGTTTGTTAACCAACTTTTTCTAATATAGGGCCCCGTATGACGAAAAACTACTTAAAAAAAATGTTCTATGGTGTGAAATTTTTTTTTTAAATTCAAACTCTCAAATTTTAAAACTCGAAAAAAAAATTTATTTTGTTTGTCACCTATTTATTTATATAGCTGCATTAATTGGGCGTAGTTTAAGATGTTAATCATTGAAATCGCTGGCTGGATGTCGGGCGGTGGTTTTGACATCTCCTTTTGGCTGGCTACCTTATCACATTGTTGGCATCAGTCGAGCCAATACAGGCACTCTTATTGGAAGAGTTTTGTTGATTGTATGTGGAACGCGGTGCATTCACAGCTACTTCACGTCGTATTGTCTGTTTCTTAACGGACCTTTTTTTATTAAGCTAAAGTTGCTTTATTTTTAGAAAAATATAAAATTAGTCGAAAATTCTCCCTGCGAAAAACGACGCATGCTTCGACAATGAACAGTTTATTTCTATTCGTAAAAGGTTATAACAGTGCTTAAAAAACAAAGTATTTATAACAAGTAATAGTGCTCAAATATATATAGGAGTTATCCTTACCCCGCTTCAAACTGTCGTGACATACATATCGATCCCCTTGCATTCTTATTTAAATTAAATACGTGATTGGAAGAATTTGATTAAGCTTTTTGCTCCGAACATTGTGTCCCTGGGGCTTCCCCCATGTTTCCAGCCGAATTCGAGTCATCGGGCAGAACAGCTATTTTGGAAACGGCTTTTTATTAGATCCGTTGCTGCGTGAAACATGGCAACTCTGATGATGCCGTCTGCTCCTATTATTACTCCCTCGACGCGACCTAGTTGCCATTTCAAGGGCGGAAGGTTGTCATCCTTTATCAGCACAATACAGACGTCGGTTTTCGCCACTTACCTCTCTCTTGTAATAGCAACACCTTTTCCAGAAGTTTTGTGTCGTCCGCTGCCAACGGTTGAGACGATTGGTGTTAAAATGCCTGAGGTCAGGCTCTGGAAACTTTGCAAAGGTTGAGCCCTTCAAGAGGTGCGCAGGCGTGAGCACTTTAATGTCTAGACTACCTGAAATTGAACAAAGTGGACGAAAATTTAGCATAGCTGAGATTTCGGAAACTAAGGTTTGCAGTTCATCAAGGGTGAAGACGGATGGGCCTACGACTCGATAAAAGTTATGTTTGGCTGCCTTAACAGCAGCTTTCCACAAACCGCTGAAGTGCGGTGCGCAAGGTGGTATCAACTTCCAATCGATGTCGTTTGAAAGACAGGATGCAGCAACAGAGGAGGTGTGAGGCTCGCTCGCAAATAATTCCTTCAGTTTTGCTAGCTCGTTTTTGGTGCCAAAAAATATATGGCATTGTTTGTCCAAATGGTTTGCGGCTTTTCCCTTAAGCTGATGAAGCATTATAGTGCAGCGATGAACGACATGGTTGACAAATCTAGCACAACCTCAAGATGTGTGGCCTTTGTTGAGAATTATTAATTGTGTGGTGATATGTTGCAAGCTTCTACCTTTGAAAACGAGCTTCAGAAATCAATTCCCGTAGTATGAAACGTCGGATTCGGCTGAACGCGATCTGCTGGCAATCTTCCCATGACGTGCTCCAACATTACATGCTTCATACAAAAGCATCTCATGCATTTGTTGAGCACACGGGCAACAAACATCTTTCCTCCAAGAGAGCTTCCGGTCCAGCATGAAAATACTTGCGATGATAAAACATGATCAATGCCTTGGATAAGGGGTGCTTAGCATTTTATCCCAAGTTTGGATTTTGCTGACTCCCAACAACGCGAAGCAGTCTATCGGTTTCAAACTCTGGCCTCAAGGAGAGTAGCTTGTTTTTTTGCGAGATTGATTTTAGATTTTGATAAATACTTTTTATGAGAAGGCGTGTTTCCTAAAGGCGGTCGAACCAACAATAAATGTCGATTGTAAGTTCCATGCTTTCTTTTACGCAGGAAAGCAGCTCAGCAACGAAAAGAGCCACAGACAACTCCAACCTAGGGAGTGTCAATGTCAAAATCCAGCTATTGAGAAAGTATTTTTGAAAAATTAAAAGCAGCTTATCTGAACTGGGGCTCCACACCAATTCCAAAACCTCTCTCTATTCCTTCACTCCTCATTTGACCACCATTTGCCGATTAAAAAATGCCCTGTCGACAAGAAGCATTTCACTTGGGGGAATATCTCCCGAGGCAATCCTCGACAGTATCATCTCCAGTCATAAGAGCGTCGACGTAAAAGTCTCTGAGGACCACCGTCAAGCTCACCTAAAGCATGCTGTTGTATCACACGACTTGCCAGGTGTCTAGCTTGTATGTCTTAAGCTCATCTGAAGGATTTTCGCTCCAAAGTATACATTGTAAATATTCGTCAGAGTGAGACATGTGCACGCTCCGGTACATTTTGCATATATTTCCACATAATGCAACTCTAAAGAACCTAAAGCGAAGTAGAGTGGTGAACATTTTTATCTGAATCATTGAGAGAGCGCCCAGATGTGCTCTTAGCAGATCCATCGAATACGTCTCAAAGCTTTGTGCTGGTGCTTTCAAACTTTATAACACAGTGATGCGGCAAGCCGACTGACTTGATGCCAGAGACATGTGGCCTAAATCAATATATTCTTTGGGGATAGCTTTTTAGGTACCTTAATGATGGCAAGTACTTTGTGGCTGAGTTGACCAAGCCTCTAGCGACAATCCAGATAAGATTTGGTGATCTAAAGGATTAGCAAACTATCAGCCAAGTAGCCCCAGTTAAAAGATCGATGCGTTGACATTTGTTAAAGGACGGGTCAACGAGGGGTATGTTTGTTCGAATGTTCCAATCCCTGGCTTCCATCCTGCGATTGAGCGAAAACATCCACAGACCGAATCGAAGCCAGAGACGATTCTCCGATGCCAGATGTCGAGATGTCTGAATTATGAGATTTTAGATGGAGCTGACTATCTTTAAGGGCAGTGTGACGCTGAGTCGAGTATGGTGCGACTTAAGCAGTTGCAAGCAACACGTTATTATTTGGCATAATATTTGGAGGTTGAGGTATAGGAGGTAACAATAAAGATGAACAAGATACAAACGCCGATGATGGACGATATTGAGAATTTGGCTCAGAAGTAATGTTTGTGTATTTGATGTTATATGCAACAATAAGTGATGTTTCAATTGCTGTGCTTGCAGTGTCCTGACAAGCAAAGCCGCATTTTCTCTGCTTCTTTGTAACGATTACATTTAGACAAGGAATGTTCTTTACCATCGCAGAAAAAGCAAGATGAAATATTATAAATGCTAGCTGCAGCAATAAGTGCGTTTTCGTTTGACTTGTGAGTACTCACCTGCACACTCATCCCAAAAACTTTTCTTGCAAGCGCACCCGCTTTTCAGTACCCTCACCAACAATTATTAATAACAAGTAGGAACGAGTCGGACGTAACCGACTGCATATTAGTCGTTCAAAGTACACGAAAGCTATTATTGTTATTTTGGAAAAATATATAATTTTTATATTTCGTAAGTGCTTTCGCGATTCGTGGGGGCTGTGAGGCGTCATAATAGGTGTGGGCGCGATGTCAAGGTCGCAATCTTTTAGGAAGGTCAGCAGCAATTTACATACCAAGTTTGGATTCTATTACTTGAAAGCTGCATGAATTATACAAATCTTTTATGTGATGTTTTGGGTAGCTTTCCAGTAATAGATGTTCCAAATATGGAGCCTGTAGCTCAAAAATGTAGGGAGATATAGCCATTTCCGATTTTTGAGGCGGGGCCGCTGGGTGGCGTGCTAGTGGGCATGGTAGAGATATCAAGGTTGAAATTTTCGAGGGCAAGCAATCGACATACCAAATTTGGTGACTAACTTTAATATTGTGGGAAATAAAGTGTATGCAATTTGAAGTGTGTCGTTATGTTATCGATTTGCCATCCTCCCAGTGGGCATGGCACAAAGATTAGTGGTAACTCCCTTTAAATTCTATATCTCCCACAATTTGAGAGCTATAGTCACCAAATGGCAGACAGTGTTTGGGTAACCTGCTCTTAAGATCGAGCCGAAAAATGTTTGCAACGCGTGAAACATGTGAACATCGGTTACGTCCGACTGCAACGTTCTAACTTGGGTTAGTTCCCCTTGGAAAACAAGAAGATTGTTTTAAATGTTATTTTATCTCCCATGTATGAAGGTATAATGGTAATCTGTTAACAGGTACAGCTGCTGTGAAGCTGTTTGATTTAAATTGAAGATTTTACTTATGCTAATAAGATATATAGTTATATATAAATATAAGATATATATAGTAACTTTTTATTTTATTATTTAAATTACATGAGTGATTAGGAGAGTGATTAGGCTTTCTGCTCCGAACATACACCATTTGTAATAATAATAAAAGCATTCATCTACAAACCCATGCCAAAGTTTGTAGTACTTGAATTGCGTATTCTGTTATTTGGGCATTTGATCTGCGTCTGCGGTGGCTCTTACTCTTTTAGTTTCTGGTATATGCTTAAAAGAACCGAATCTTTAAATCTTAAATATAACAAGCGGTCTAGTCGGGAGAGCCCGACTAGTAGATACCCTGAACCCTGCTTTTTTTATAGATTTAAATCCCCTTGCATTCATACACACATACACGTACTAAGTTTAAAACACTTAAATTCGTTCTAGAAATTTTAGAACGATTCGTACTAATATTCTAGAATCGTGTATGAGTCGGGATTGAATGTTCAAATCAATCAAAAATACTTGAAATTTGTGAGAGAATTTTACGCTCTCAGCTGCTCTCAACCGAATGAATAAAACACACCCGAAGTTCAATATTGGGACAATCGGTAATTTGGAAGTTGCGAAACAGAACTTTGGCGAATTTCTTCATTCTGTTCTGCAAGGGTTGCAGAAAGTGCATGTACAGAAAAATTAGTGCCGCGGAAGAAGTCCTTTTTTTAAAGACGGCGTTTGAATAATTATATGATAAGTAGAAATTAAATTATTTAAAAAATAAATTTTATATATTTACAGTTGGTATATTATATATTTAGGAACATAACTATAATTTTATTTTCTTATTTCATAAAATAACAAAAAAATGGTGATCAAAATAATAAAAAAGTTTACGTACATTCGCTTTATCCCATTTACCGTTTGATATTTCTTGCAAAACGTAACGGTAATCGTGATTTTCCTTTTACTCCAATTTGAATACTTGCATTCTAATGTATTTGAATTCCATTTTTGTGGTTTTTTCGGGAGTGAGTGGTCATTGTGGGTCGAGGCAAGGAAATCGTGCTTGAAACGCGTCAAAAAATGTTGAAACTGTACCTAGAGGGGAAAGGTGTTCGTGCCATTGACAGAATAATTCATAGGGCTCCTTCCAGTGTGCAGACCATTATTAATTCATACTGAAACTCTGGAAGTCTTTTGAGCTACTGTTATTTGGAGTGACGACTCCAAATTCAACATTTTCGGTTCGGATGGATCTCAAAAAGTGTGGAGAAAGCCCGATGAAAAAATTTGAAAAATATTTAAAATACAGTAAACACAACAATCATTCGTACACCTTTAATTTTTAAGTTAAAGCTTTGTAACTTGGCGTACAGAAGAGGTAAACAAAATCTTTATTTTAAGTAAAACAGTCACTTTCATACGTACAACATTTATTCGTACACATTGTGCTTAATATGTTCTCTGCTCGCATTTAACTGTAATCGGCGATTCTTTTCGAGGAATTTCCTCGAAATTTCCTTTTGAACTTGATGTTGCATATTACTTTCAATGCATTCCACTTCGAGTTGACAGTATTTTGAGACGTATTTCGATTGACTTGTATTAAATGGGGCGAAGCAAGGATATTTCTCTTGATATGCGTAAACATATAATTAAATTATATGTAGAAAAGTATTCTCTTCGCGAAATCGGTAAAATAATTGAAAAATCACATTCAACTATACAAAGTGTTATTAAAAAATACATAAATTCTGGTGAATTGGGTACCAATCACCAACAAGCTGGAAGGCCAAAAATTCGAACTCCACGTAAAGAGCGAAATATTGTAGCCGCTGTTGTCCAAAATCCAAAAATTAGCACAACAGATCTGTCGCATAACTTACAGAAAGCGACAGATAAAAAAGTTGCCCCAAACTATACGTAATTGCTTGCATAGTGCTGGGTTTCATAGAAGAGTTGCAGGTCGTAAACCATTCATTTCTAAAGTTAATAAGAAAAACGCTAGAATTCGCAAAATTACATTTAAATAAGCCCGAATCATTTTTGGGAGAAGGTCATTTTTAGTGACGAATCTAAATTTAATATTTTTGGATAAGAAAATCCGAAAATCTGTCGAAAAGTAAATCAAGCCATGGATGAGAAAAACCTTATTCCCACCATTATATATGATGGAGGAAATGTGATGGTTTGGGGGTGCATAGCAGCATCTGGACCTGGACACATGGTGTTTGCTGATACCACAATAGACAAACATATATACAAAAATATTTTGGAAGGTCATTTGCCTGCTACTGCCAGAAAACTTGGGCTCCATCCGAAAACATTTATGTTCCAACAAGATAATAACTCGAAGCTTTCGTCATATTTGGTTCAAGAGGTGGCTAATTTACCACTGTAAGCAGCTTAAAACCCCACCGCTGTCACCAGACTTGAATCCCATAGAGTACATATGGGATTTATTGAAAAAAGGATAAGGAAACATAACATAACGTCCACAGAATCCCTAAAAACCGCATTAACTACGGAATGGACGAATATCGATCCTAAAGAAGCCAATAATCTGGTAAAAAGTATGCAGCGACATTTGGAAGCCGTTATTAAGGCCAAAGGTGGCCTAACAAAATGATGAAAATCAAAAAAATGTTTATGTCCTTTATAAAGCTTTAAAAACAATCGTGTACGAATAATTTTTGTGCATAAAAAAGTGCCAGCTATAAAAAAGTATAAAAAAGTGCCTTTTTTATGTTGTTTTAAGATTTCACCTTTTTAAAACGTGAATTTGATCATTTTCGTTTTAGAAATATATTATAACATCGTTAAATTTGCTTTATGAATAAAAAGTTTTGCTGTACCTTTACTGTACGTTAAGTCACAGAACATTAAACTTGAAGGTTAAGGGTGTTCGAATAATTGTTGTGTTTACTGTATATATAAATATGTAATAAATAATATAATAAAGATAAAAAATTAAAAAAAAAATGTATACCTTTTCTTATTGGGATTACATATATGAAGTATGTATACTTGGATTAAGTACGAAGCTCTAAAATTAAATTCAATTGGGGATTGAATTGAGTATGGGTGACAAACTAAAATCAAGCTCAAATTTCTTAAAAGTAGTTCGTTTTAAACTCTGTGTACGTCTGGTTTCGGCTTACATTAAGCCAACTAGGCTTGATTTAAGTACGGATTACTTGAATTTTTTTACTGTGTACACAGAATCACACATACACACACACACACACATGTAAACGCACCCAGTGCGCTTAACCCTTACTATGGAAAATAAATTAGTGAATATGTTCAGTGCTGCCGACGGAGTTGTACTGCTCATAGTTGGTCATTTTCTTTGCCGACGGAGTCGAACTCCTCGGAGAAGTTATTGTTCCTGGAGACGAATTTATACTTCACACAAACGGACTGTATTCGGAGACAAGGTTATGCTTTTCTCACCCACTTGTGGGTGATTCTAAAGCGTTCCCGGCACCGACCCGGCGAGTCCAATTGGCCTCTGAGTAACAGTGACGACCCGAGCCGACCGCAGCATTGATGGTGACCCATCGTAGCTAACTGGTAACCACACCTTAGTCCGCACCGATCTCAACCAAGGCAACCACCGAAGCACCCAAGGTAGGACCACCCGGCCCACTCACGATCCTCACTAGCTGTTACCATCCCCGCCGACATGCAATATCCCCGCCAACTACACCTTAAGTTATATCCTAAATACAATACATACACTTGAAGACATTCTATGAATAAAAACCAATATAATGTAATAATCATGTCGTCGTAGATATGTACCACGCTTCAATAGAGAAACTAGAACAATACACAGAGCAGAAGTATCGCAGTAATACACGGATACTCAAGAAGCGCATCACCGGAAAGAACACAGCCTACTACAGAAATCAAGTTCACCAACACGGGAATAAAGGAATAAACAGAAACAACTACTAACAAGGAATAGCAGCCAAAACACGATTGGAACACATTGTTATCAGAACATTCAAGCAAAACAACAGTCGCAACAATTGAACAAGTGCGAAGCTGCGGCATTCGTTTTAGTGGGACGAAAAAACCGACAAGAATTTAACGAATTTCACAGAACAGACACAGGCGCTACAGGAACTATTTAAACAAGTAAGGAGTTCTCGTTGGAAGTAACCAACTAGGGATAGCCTGCACTCTGTCCTCAAATATATTTCTACCACCTTGCAGCACATAATTCACGCCACAAGATGTGAATTTTTGGCGCTTGGTCTGAAAACTAAATTCGTGAATAACTTTTAAACTAAGCGCATGATCTTACTGATTATTAATTTTTAGTACGTAACAAGAGCATTCAAATCTATGTAGAAGCCAAAGCAAAAGTCTGTAGTGTTTTAGTTACGATTTTTTCATATATGGGGTGAGTAAGGTGACATTATCAAAATCCAAAATATTCTTAACCTGCGTTTGCTTCACGAAAACATATTGAAAAATCTTTGGTAGTTGTAGCTCTTATAGTCTGGGAGATATGTTTATCGATATTAAATAAACAGAGCAAAATATCGACAAAAGCTAATAAATAATTGTATGCAAGAATCTATAGTAAATTAGTTTGAGTCTTTAGCTTTCTGAGATCGCTGCGTTCATACAGACGGACAGACAGCTAAATCAACTTAGCTCGTAACCCTGATCAAGAATACTGTGGTTACAACCCATTCTCTTTCGAAGTCAGATACAGGCGAGAAAACTAAATGCAGTGGTAGCCAAAGTATTCAGGCTGCACACAGAAGAAATACACAGAGCACAAGCAACAGACGGGGGTTGGATAACCAATAAAATAAAACAGGTCACAAAATAGCCAGAACGATTTCCAGACAACACAATCAAAATCAAACGACTAAACCATCACAGAAGAGTGGATATAACCATGAAAATGACGACGACTATAAAATGACAGGCCAGTAGCCACAAACGAGGAAAATACACAACCTTGGAAACTATGTGTGTCAAAACAAGAAAAGGAAAGAGTACTAACAAAAACCGCTGCAACACAACAGCAGTACACTTTGGAATAAGGAAAACAAGCCACAATACTCAAAATCACAGCAAACAAGTAAGAACGTTGCAGTCAGACGTAATCGACTGCGTAATACTCGTTCACATTTTGGAAATATATAAAATTGTGGGGGCGGAAGTGGGCGTGGCCGGGAACTTGTCTTATCGATCTTTAAAAGAGAAGACCAGCCTTCTACCTTTAAAATTTGGTGACTAGCTCAAAAATTGTGAGATACAGATTTTCGCGATTTGCGGGGGCGGGAGTGGACGTGGTCGGATCTTTAAAGGTGGTGATCAAAATTTGGTGACTCCACCTCTAAAACTGCGGAGGATATAGCCTTTCGTACTTTGCGGGGCGAGAGTGGGTGTGGGCGGTAAATATTTATACCCCTATTTTATTTAAGATATAGCCATTTGAGATTTTCTAAGGCGGATGCGGTGGGGAGCGTCTAGTGGGAGTGGCCGGGAAATCAAGGTCGCTATTTTTGGGTGAGGTCACTAGAAATCTACATACCATTTGGTAACTTTATTGATTTCCGCTGTGAGGTGTATCGACATGTGATCGATTTGCCAGCCTCCCAGAGGACGTGGCACAAAAATCTTAACACTTTGTCTGAAGCAGATAACTACAAGTATATATCCAATTTCAAGTCTTTATCTTCACATTTCCACGGCAAAAAATAAACGTGTGGGATATAGTTAAATTTCGACAATGAACAGAAAATCGTGTAAATAGAAGCAACTAACAAACTGGGTTTTGAACCAAACAAAAAGTAGAGGTAAATAGAGCTTTTCCTAAATTCAAGCAAACGTCAACAACGAAAAAGTGAAAGGATTTCGCAAACCGCGCAAATCGCAAATCGCGAAAATCTATATCTCCCACAAT
>JAWNMW010000304.1:0-13727 GCA_035043565.1 Drosophila robusta | reverse complement strand
ATATGAAAAATATCAACTTTCATTAATTTTGGATCACTCTATACACATAGATATCAAAAATACCAACTTTCATTAACAATTTTAAATGTAAATTTTTAAATGGCCATAACTTCTAAACTAGACGTCTAATCGCGATTTGGGTGGTAATTCTGGATCACTCTTTAAACAAAGATATGAAAAATATCAACTTTCATTCATTTTGGATCACTCTATACACATAGATATCAAAAATGTCAACATTCTTTAACAATTTTAATGTAAATTTTCAAATGAATTTTAATCTATATTTTTAAATGGCTATAACTTATAAACTAGACGTCTAATCGCGATTTGGGTGGTAATTCTGGATCACTCTTTAAACATAGATATGAAAAATATCAACTTTCATTTATTTTGGATTACTCTATACACATAGATATCAAAAATGTCAACTTTCATTAACAATTTTAATGCACATTTTCAAATGAATTTTAATCTATATTTTTAAATGGCTATAACTTCTAAACTAGACGTCTAATCGCGATTTGGGTGGTAATTCTGGATCACTCTTTAAACATAGATATGAAAAATATCAACTTTCATTAAATTTGGATCTCTTACACATAGATATTAAAAATACCAGCTTTCATTAACAATTTAATGTAAATTTTAAATGGCCATAACTTCTAACTAACGTCTATCGGATTTGTTGGTATTCTGGATCACTCTTTAAGCATAGATATGAGAAAATATGAACTTTCATTTAATTTGGATCAACTTATAGACATAGATTTCAAAAATAGCAACTTTCATTACAAATTTAAATGTAAATTTTTAAATGGCCATAACTTCTAACTAGACGTCTAATCGCATTTGGTGGTAATTCTGGATCACTCTTTAAACATAGATATGAAAAATATCAACTTTCATTAATTTTGGATCACTCTATACACATAGATATCAAAAATACCAACTTTCATTAACAATTTTAAATGTAAATTTTTAAATGGCCATAACTTCTAAACTAGACGTCTAATCGCGATTTGGGTGGTAATTCTGGATCACTCTTTAAACATAGATATGAAAAATATCAACTTTCATTAATTTTGGATCACTCTATACACATAGATATCAAAAATATCAACTTTCATTAACAATTTTAATGTAAATTTTCAAATGAATTTTAATCTATATTTTTAAATGGCCATAACTTCTAAACTAGACGTCTAATCGCGATTTGGGTGGTAATTCTGGATCACTCTTTAAACATAGATATGAAAAATATCAACTTTCATTAATTTTGGATCACTCTATACACATAGATATGAAAAATACCAACTTTCATTAACAATTTTAAATGTAAATTTTTAAATGGCCATAACTTCTAAACTAGACGTCTAATCGCGATTTGGGTGGTAATTCTGGATCACTCTTTAAACATAGATATGAAAAATATCAACTTTCATTAATTTTGGATCACTCTATACACATAGATATCAAAAATACCAACTTTCATTAACAATTTTAAATGTAAATTTTTAAATGGCCATAACTTCTAAACTAGACGTCTAATCGCGATTTGGGTGGTAATTCTGGATCACTCTTTAAGCATAGATATGAAAAATATGAACTTTCATTTATTTTGGATCAACTTATAGACATAGATTTCAAAAATAGCAACTTTCATTACAAATTTAAATGTAAATTTTTAAATGGCCATAACTTCTAAACTAGACGTCTAATCGCGATTTGGGTGGTAATTCTGGATCACTCTTTAAACATAGATATGAAAAATATCAACTTTCATTAATTTTGGATCACTCTATACACATAGATATCAAAAATACCAACTTTCATTAACAATTTTAAATGTAAATTTTTAAATGGCCATAACTTCTAAACTAGACGTCTAATCGCGATTTGTGTGGTAATTCTGGATCACTCTTTAAACATAGATATGCAAAATATCAGCTTTCATACTTTGGATCACTATATAGAATACAATTTTAACAATGTAAATTAATTTTAAATGGCCATAACTTCTAAACTAGACGTCTAATCGCGATTTGGGTGGTAATTCTGGATCGCTCTTTAAGCATAGATATGAAAAATATCAACTTTCATTAATTTTGGAACACTCTATAGACATAGATTTCAAAAATAGCAACTTTCATTACAAATTGAAATGTAAATTTTGAAATGGCCATAACTTCTAAACTAGATGTGTAATCGCGATTAGGGTGGTAATTCTGGTTCACTCTTTAAACATAGATGTCAAAAATATCAACTTTCGTTTATTGTGGATTACACTATACACATAGAAATCAAAAATGTCAACTTTCATTAACAATTTTAATGCACATTTTCAAATGAATTTTAATCCATATTTTTAAATGTCTATAACTTCTAAACTAGATGTCTAATCGCGATTTGCGTGGTAATTCTGGAGCACTCTTTAAACATAGATATCAAAAATAGCAACTTTCACTAAGAATTTTAAATGTAAATTATTAAATGGCCATAACTTCTGAACTCATCGCGATTTGGGTGGTAATTCTGGATCGCTTTTTAAGCATAGATATGAAAAATATCAACTTTCATTAATTTTGGAACACTCTATAGACATAGATTTCAAAAATAGCAACTTTCATTACAAATTGAAATGTAAATTTTGAAATGGCCATAACTTCTAAACTAGATGTGTAATCGCGATTAGGGTGGTAATTCTGGTTCACTCTTTAAACATAGATGTCAAAAATATCAACTTTCGTTTATTGTGGATTACACTATACACATAGAAATCAAAAATGTCAACTTTCATTAACAATTTTAATGCACATTTTCAAATGAATTTTAATCCATATTTTTAAATGTCTATAACTTCTAAACTAGATGTCTAATCGCGATTTGCGTGGTAATTCTGGAGCACTCTTTAAACAGAGATATCAAAAATAGCAACTTTCACTAAGAATTTTAAATGTAAATTATTAAATGGCCATATCTTCTGAACTCATCGCGATTTGGGTGGTAATTCTGGAACACTCTTTAAACAAAGATGTGAAAAATATCAACTTTCATTAATTTTGCATCACTCTGTACACATAGATAGCAAAAATACCAACTTTCATTAACAATTTTAAATGTAAATTTTTAAATGGCCACAGCTTCTAAACTCATCGCGATTTGGGTGGTAATTCTGGATCACTCTTTAAACAAAGATATACAAAATATCAACTTTCATTCATTTTGGATCACTCTATACACATAGATATCAAAAATGTCAACATTCTTTAACATTTTTAATGTAAATTTTCAAATGAATTTTAATCTATATTTTTAAATGGCTATAACTTATAAACTAGACGTCTATTCGCGATTTGGGTGGTAATTCTGGATCACTCTTTAAACATAGATATGAAAAATATCTACTTTCGTTTATTGTGGATTTCACTATACACATAGATATAAAAAATACCAACATTCTTTAACAATTTTAATGTAAATTTTCAACTGAATTTTAATTTATATTTTTAAATGGCTATAACTTTTAAACGAGACGTCTTATCGCGATTTAAGTGGTAATTCTGGATCACTCTTTAAACATAGATATGAAAATATTAACTTTCATTAAATTTGGATTACTCTATACACATAGATATTAAAAATACCAGCTTTAATTTTTTTAAATGGCCATTACTTCTAAGCTAGATGTCTAATCGCGATTTGGGTGGTAATTCTGGATCACTCTTTAAACAAAGATATGAAAAATATCAACTTTCGTTTATTGTGGATTACACTATACACATAGAAATCAAAAATGTCAACATTCTTTAACAATTTTTATGTAAATTTTCAAATGAATTTTAATCTATATTTTTAAATGGCTATAACTTATAAACTAGACGTCTAATCGCGATTAGGGTGGTAATTCTGGTTCACTCCTTAAACATAGATGTGAAAAATATCAACTTTCGTTTATTGTGGATTACACTATACACACAGAAATCAAAAATGTCAACATTCTTTAACAATTTTAATGTAAATTTTCAACTGAATTTTAATAAATATTTTTAAATGGCTATAACTTTTAAAGTAGACGTCTAATCGCGATTTGAGTGGTGATTCTGGATCACTCTTTAAACATAGATATGAAAATATTAACTTTCATTAAATTTGGATTACCCTATACACATAGATATTAAAAATACCAGCTTTAATTTTTTGAAATGGCCATAACTTCTAAACTAGACGTCTAATCGCGATTTGGGTGGTAATTCTGTATTACTCTTTAAGCATAGATATGTAAAATATGAACTTTCATTTGTTTTGGATCGACTTATAGACATAGATTTCAAAAATAAAAACTTTCATTACAAATTTAAATGTAAATTTTAAAATGGCCATAACCTCTAAACTAGACGTCTAATTGCGATTTGGGTGGTAATTCTGGATCACTCTTTAAGCATAGATATGAAAAATATGAACTTTCATTTATTTTGGATCAACTTATAGACATAGATTTCAAAAATAGAAACTTTCATTACAAATTTAAATGTAAATTTTGAAATGGCCATAACTTCTCAACTAGATGTCTAATCGCGATTTGGGTGGTAATTCTGGATCACTCTTTAAACAGAGATATGAAAAATATCAACTTTCATTAATTTTGGATCACTCTACACACATAGATATCAAAAATACTAACTTTCACTTTTTTTAAATGGCCATAACTTCTAAACTAGACGTCTAATCGCAATTTAGGTGGTAATTCTTGATCACTCTTGAAACATAGATATCAAAAATAGCAACTTTCACTAAGAATTTTAAATGTAAATTATTAAATGGCCATAACTTCTGAACTCATCGCGATTTGGGTGGTAATTCTGGATCGCTCTTTAAGCATAGATATGAAAAATATCAACTATCATTAATTTTGGAACACTCTATAGACATAGATTTCAAAAATAGCAACTTTCATTACAAATTGAAATGTAAATTTTGAAATGGCCATAACTTCTAAACTAGATGTGTAATCGCGATTAGGGTGGTAATTCTGGTTCACTCTTTAAACATAGATGTCAAAAATATCAACTTTCGTTTATTGTGGATTACACTATACACATAGAAATCAAAAATGTCAACTTTCATTAACAATTTTAATGCACATTTTCAAATGAATTTTAATCCATATTTTTAAATGTCTATAACTTCTAAACTAGATGTCTAATCGCGATTTGCGTGGTAATTCTGGAGCACTCTTTAAACATAGATATCAAAAATAGCAACTTTCACTAAGAATTTTAAATGTAAACTATTAAATGGCCATAACTTCTGAACTCATCGCGAGTTGGGTGGTAATTCTGGATCGCTTTTTAAGCATAGATATGAAAAATATCAACTTTCATTAATTTTGGAACACTCTATAGACATAGATTTCAAAAATAGCAAATTTCATTACAAATTGAAATGTAAATTTTGAAATGGCCATAACTTCTAAACTAGATGTGTAATCGCGATTAGGGTGGTAATTCTGGTTCACTCTTTAAACATAGATGTCAAAAATATCAACTTTCGTTTATTGTGGATTACACTATACACATAGAAATCAAAAATGTCAACTTTCATTAACAATTTTAATGCACATTTTCAAATGAATTTTAATCCATATTTTTAAATGTCTATAACTTCTAAACTAGATGTCTAATCGCGATTTGCGTGGTAATTCTGGAGCACTCTTTAAACAGAGATATCAAAAATAGCAACTTTCACTAAGAATTTTAAATGTAAATTATTAAATGGCCATATCTTCTGAACTCATCGCGATTTGGGTGGTAATTCTGGAACACTCTTTAAACAAAGATGTGAAAAATATCAACTTTCATTAATTTTGCATCACTCTGTATACATAGATAGCAAAAATACCAACTTTCATTAACAATTTTAAATGTAAATTTTTAAATGGCCACAGCTTCTAAACTCATCGCGATTTGGGTGGTAATTCTGGATCACTCTTTAAACAAAGATATACAAAATATCAACTTTCATTCATTTTGGATCACTCTATACACATAGATATCAAAAATGTCAACATTCTTTAACATTTTTAATGTAAATTTTCAAATGAATTTTAATCTATATTTTTAAATGGCTATAACTTATAAACTAGACGTCTAATCGCGATTAGGGTGGTAATTCTGGATCACTCTTTAAACATAGATATGAAAAATATCTACTTTCGTTTATTGTGGATTTCACTATACACATAGATATAAAAAATACCAACATTCTTTAACAATTTTAATGTAAATTTTCAACTGAATTTTAATTTATATTTTTAAATGGCTATAACTTTTAAACGAGACGTCTTATCGCGATTTAAGTGGTAATTCTGGATCACTCTTTAAACATAGATATGAAAATATTAACTTTCATTAAATTTGGATTACTCTATACACATAGATATTAAAAATACCAGCTTTAATTTTTTTAAATGGCCATTACTTCTAAGCTAGATGTCTAATCGCGATTTGGGTGGTAATTCTGGATCACTCTTTAAACAAAGATATGAAAAATATCAACTTTCGTTTATTGTGGATTACACTATACACATAGAAATCAAAAATGTCAACTTTCATTGACAATTTTAAGGCACATTTTCAAATGAATTTTAATCTATATTTTTAAATGGCTATAACTTCTAAACTAGACGTCTATTCGCGATTTGGGTGGTAATTCTGGCTCACTCTTTAAATATAGATTTGAAAAATACCAACTTTCATTTATTTTGGATTACTCTATACACATAGATATAAAAAATACCAACATTCTTTAACAATTTTAATGTAAATTTTTAAATGGCCACAACTTCTAAACTAGACGTCTAATCGCGATTTGGGTGATAATTCTGGATCACTCTTTAAACAAAGATATAAAAAATATCAACTTTCATTAATTTTGGATCACTCTATACACATAGATATAAAAAATGTCAACATTCTTTAACAATTTTTATGTAAATTTTCAAATGAATTTTAATCTATATTTTTAAATGGCTATAACTTATAAACTAGACGTCTAATCGCGATTTGGGTGGTAATTCTGGATTACTCTTTAAGCATAGATATGTAAAATATGAACTTTCATTTGTTTTGGATCGACTTATAGACATAGATTTCAAAAATAAAAACTTTCATTACAAATTTAAATGTAAATTTTAAAATGGCCATAACCTCTAAACTAGACGTCTAATCGCGATTTGGGTGGTAATTCTGGATCACTCTTTAAGCATAGATATGAAAAATATGAACTTTCATTTATTTTGGATCAACTTATAGACATAGATTTCAAAAATAGAAACTTTCATTACAAATTTAAATGTAAATTTTGAAATGGCCATAACTTCTCAACTAGATGTCTAATCGCGATTTGGGTGGTAATTCTGGATCACTCTTTAAACAGAGATATGAAAAATATCAACTTTCATTAATTTTGGATCACTCTACACACATAGATATCAAAAATACTAACTTTCACTTTTTTAAATGGCCATAACTTCTAAACTAGACGTCTAATCGCAATTTAGGTGGTAATTCTTGATCACTCTTGAAACATAGATATAAAAAATAGCAACTTTCACTAAGAATTTTAAATGTAAATTATTAAATGGCCATAACTTCTGAACTCATCGCGATTTGGGTGGTAATTCTGGATCGCTCTTTAAGCATAGATATGAAAAATATCAACTTTCATTAATTTTGGAACACTCTATAGACATAGATTTCAAAAATAGCAACTTTCATTACAAATTGAAATGTAAATTTTGAAATGGCAATAACTTCTAAACTAGATGTGTAATCGCGATTAGGGTGGTAATTCTGGTTCACTCTTTAAACATAGATGTCAAAAATATCAACTTTCGTTTCTTGTGGATTACACTATACACATAGAAATCAAAAATGTCAACTTTCATTAACAATTTTAATGCACATTTTCAAATGAATTTTAATCCATATTTTTAAATGTCTATAACTTCTAAACTAGATGTCTAATCGCGATTTGCGTGGTAATTCTGGAGCACTCTTTAAACATAGATATCAAAAATAGCAACTTTCACTAAGAATTTTAAATGTAAATTATTAAATGGCCATAACTTCTGAACTCATCGCGATTTGGGTGGTAATTCTGGATCGCTCTTTAAGCATAGATATGAAAAATATCAACTTTCATTAATTTTGGAACACTCTATAGACATAGATTTCAAAAATAGCAACTTTCATTACAAATTGAAATGTAAATTTTGAAATGGCCATAACTTCTAAACTAGATGTGTAATCGCGATTAGGGTGGTAATTCTGGTTCACTCTTTAAACATAGATGTCAAAAATATCAACTTTCGTTTATTGTGGATTACACTATACACATAGAAATCAAAAATGTCAACTTTCATTAACAATTTTAATGCACATTTTCAAATGAATTTTAATCCATATTTTTAAATGTCTATAACTTCTAAACTAGATGTCTAATCGCGATTTGCGTGGTAATTCTGGAGCACTCTTTAAACAGAGATATCAAAAATAGCAACTTTCACTAAGAATTTTAAATGTAAATTATTAAATGGCCATATCTTCTGAACTCATCGCGATTTGGGTGGTAATTCTGGAACACTCTTTAAACAAAGATGTGAAAAATATCAACTTTCATTAATTTTGCATCACTCTGTATACATAGATAGCAAAAATACCAACTTTCATTAACAATTTTAAATGTAAATTTTTAAATGGCCACAGCTTCTAAACTCATCGCGATTTGGGTGGTAATTCTGGATCACTCTTTAAACAAAGATATACAAAATATCAACTTTCATTCATTTTGGATCACTCTATACACATAGATATCAAAAATGTCAACATTCTTTAACATTTTTAATGTAAATTTTCAAATGAATTTTAATCTATATTTTTAAATGGCTATAACTTTTAAACGAGACGTCTTATCGCGATTTAAGTGGTAATTCTGGATCACTCTTTAAACATAGATATGAAAAATATCTACTTTCGTTTATTGTGGATTTCACTATACACATAGATATAAAAAATACCAACATTCTTTAACAATTTTAATGTAAATTTTCAACTGAATTTTAATTTATATTTTTAAATGGCTATAACTTTTAAACGAGACGTCTTATCGCGATTTAAGTGGTAATTCTGGATCACTCTTTAAACATAGATATGAAAATATTAACTTTCATTAAATTTGGATTACTCTATACACATAGATATTAAAAATACCAGCTTTAATTTTTTAAATGGCCATAACTTCTAAGCTAGATGTCTAATCGCGATTTGGGTGGTAATTCTGGATCACTCTTTAAACAAAGATATGAAAAATATCAACTTTCGTTTATTGTGGATTACACTATACACATAGAAATCAAAAATGTCAACTTTCATTAACAATTTTAAGGCACATTTTCAAATGAATTTTAATCTATATTTTTAAATGGCTATAACTTCTAAACTAGACGTCTATTCGCGATTTGGGTGGTAATTCTGGCTCACTCTTTAAATATAGATATGAAAAATACCAACTTTCATTTATTTTGGATAACTCTATACACATAGATATAAAAAATACCAACATTCTTTAACAATTTTTATGTAAATTTTCAACTGAATTTTAATAAATATTTTTAAATGGCTATAACTTTTAAACTAGACGTCTTAACGCGATTTAAGTGGTAATTCTGGATCACTCTTTAAACATAGATATGAAAATATTAACTTTCATTAAATTTGGATTACTCTATACACATAGATATTAAAAATACCAGCTTTAATTTTTTTAATTGGCCATAACTTCTAAACTAGATATCTAATCGCGATTTGGGTGGTAATTCTGGATCACTCTTTAGACAAAGATATGAAAAATATCATCTTTCATTAATTTTGCATTACTCTATATACATAGATTGCAAAAATACCAACTTTCATTAACAATTTTAAATGTAAATTTTTAAATGGCCACAACTTCTAAACTCATCGCGATTTGGGTGGTAATTCTGGATCACTCTTGAAACATAGATATCAAAAATATCAACTTTCATTAATTTTGGAACACTCTATAGACATAGATTTCAAAAATAGCAACTTTCATTACAAATTGGAATGTAAATTTTGAAATGGCCATAACTTCTAAACTAGATGTCTAATCGCGATTTGGGTGGTAATTCTGGATCACTCTTTAAACAAAGATGTGAAAAATATCAATTTTCATTAATTTTGCATCACTCTATATACATAGATATCAAAAATGCCAACTTTCATTACCAATTTTAAATGTAAATTTTTAAATGGCCACAACTTCTAAACTCATCGCGATTTGGGTGGAAATTCTGGATCACTCTTTAAATAAAGATATAAAAAATATCAACTTTCATTCATTTTGGATCACTCTATACACATAGATATCAAAAATGTCAACATTCTTTAACAATTTTAATGTAAATTTTCAAATGAATTTTAATCTATATTTTTAAATGGCTATAACTTATAAACTAGATGTCTAATCGCGATTAGGGTGGTAATTCTGGATCACTCTTTAAACAAAGATGTGAAAAATATCAACTTTCATTAATTTTGCATCACTCTATATACATAGATAGCAAAAATACCAACTTTCATTAACAATTTTAAATGTAAATTTTTAAATGGACACAACTTCTAAACTCATCGCGATTTGGGTGGTAATTCTGGATCCCTCTTGAAACATAGATATCAAAAATAGCAACTTTCACTAAGAATTTTAAATGTAAATTATTAATTGGCCATAACTTCTGAACTCATCGCGATTTGGGTGGTAATTCTGGATCGCTCTTTAAGCATAGATATGAAAAATATCAACTTTCATTAATTTTGGAACACTCTATAGACATAGATATCAAATATGTTAACATTCTTTAACAATTTTAATGGACATTTTCAACTGAATTTTAATGTATATTTTTAAATGGCTATAACGTTTAAACTAGATGTCTAATCACGATTTGAGTGGTAATTCTGGATCACTCTTTAAACATAGATATGAAAAATATCAACATTCATTAATTTTGGATCACTCTATACACATAGATATCAAAAATGTCAACATTCTTTAACAATTTTAATGTAAATTTTCAACTGAATTTTAATGTATATTTTTAAATGGCTATAACTTTTAAACTAGACGTCTAATCGCGATTTGGTAATTCTGGATCACTCTTTAAGCATAGATATGAAAAATATGAACTTTCATTTATTTTGGATCAACTTATAGACATAGATTTCAAAAATAGAAACTTTCATTACAAATTTAAATATAAATTTTGAAATGGCCATATATTTCTAAACTAGATGTCTAATCGCGATTTGGGTGGTAATTCTGGAGCACTCTTTAAACATAGATATGAAAAATATCAACTTTCAATAATTTTGGATCACTTTATACACATAGATATCAATGGCCATAACTTCTAAACTAGATGTCTAATCACGATTTGGGTGGTAATTCTGGAGCACTCTTTAAACATAGATATGACAAATATCAACTTTCATTGATTTTGGATCACTCTACACATAGAGATATCAAAAATACCAACTTTCATTAACAATTTTAAATGTAAATTTTTAAATGGCCACAGCTTCTAGACTCATCGCGATTTGGGTGGTAATTCTGGATCACTCTTTAAACAAAGATATACAAAATATCAACTTTCATTCATTTTGGATCACTCTATACACATAGATATCAAAAATGTCAACATTCTTTAACAATTTTAATGTAAATTTTCAACTGAATTTTAATGTATATTTTTAAATGGCTATAACTTTTAAACTAGACGTCTAATCGCGATTTGGTAATTCTGGATCACTTTTTAAGCATAGATATGAAAAATATGAACTTTCATTTATTTTGGATCAACTTATAGACATAGATTTCAAAAATAGAAACTTTCATTACAAATTTAAATATAAATTTTGAAATGGCCATATACTTCTAAACTAGATGTCTAATCGCGATTTGGGTGGTAATTCTGGAGCACTCTTTAAACATAGATATGACAAATATCAACTTTCATTGATTTTGGATCAATTTATAGAAATAGATTTCAAAAATAGCAACTTTCAGTACAAATTTAAATGTAAATTTTGAAATGGCCATAACTTCTAAACTAGACGTCTAATCGCGATTTGAGTGGTAATTCTGGATCACTCTTTAAACATAGATATGAAAAATATCAACTTTCATTAATTTTGGATTACTTTATACACATAGATATCAAATATGTCAACATTCTTTAACAATTTTAATGGACATTTTCAACTGAATTTTAATGTATATTTTTAAATGGCTATAACGTTTAAACTAGATGTCTAATCACGATTTGAGTGGTAATTCTGGATCACTCTTTAAACATAGATATGAAAAATATCAACATTCATTAATTTTGGATCACTCTATACACATAGATATCAAAAATGTCAACATTCTTTAACAATTTTAATGTAAATTTTCAACTGAATTTTAATGTATATTTTTAAATGGCTATAACTTTTAAACTAGACGTCTAATCGCGATTTGGTAATTCTGGATCACTTTTTAAGCATAGATATGAAAAATATGAACTTTCATTTATTTTGGATCAACTTATAGACATAGATTTCAAAAATAGAAACTTTCATTACAAATTTAAATATAAATTTTGAAATGGCCATATACTTCTAAACTAGATGTCTAATCGCGATTTGGGTGGTAATTCTGGAGCACTCTTTAAACATAGATATGACAAATATCAACTTTCATTGATTTTGGATCACTCTACACATATAGATATCAAAAATACCAACTTTCATTAACAATTTTAAATGTAAATTTTTAAATGGCCACAGCTTCTAGACTCATCGCGATTTGGGTGGTAATTCTGGATCACTCTTTAAACAAAGATATACAAAATAGCAACTTTCATTCATTTTGGATCACTCTATACACATTGATATCAAAAATGTCAACATTCTTTAACAATTTTAATGTAAATTTTCAAATGAATTTTAATCTATATTTTTCAATGGCTATAACTTATAAACTAGACGCGATTAGGGTGGTAATTCTGGATCACTCTTTAAACATAGATATGAAAAATATCAACTTTCGTTTATTGTGGATTACACTATACACATAGAAATCAAAAATGTCAACTTTCATTCACAATTTTAATGCACATTTTCAAATGAATTTTATTCTATATTTTTAAATGGCTATAACTTCTTAATTAGACGTCTATTCGCGATTTGGGTGGTAATTCTGGATCACTCTTTAAATATAGATATGAAAAATATCAACTTTCATTTATTTTGGATAACTCTATACACATAGATATAAAAAATACCAACATTCTTTAACAATTTTAATGTAAATTTTCAACTGAATTTTAATGTAGATTTTAAATGGCTATAACTTTTAAACTAGATGTCTAATCAAGATTTGAGTGGTAATTCTGGATCACTCTTTAAACAAAGATGTGAAAAATATCAACTTTCATTAATTTTTGCATCACTCTATATACATAGATAGCAAAAATACCAACTTTCATTAACAATTTTAAATGTAAATTTTTAAATGGCCACAACTTCTAAACTCATCGCAATTTGGCTGGTAATTCTGGATTACTCTTGAAACATAGATATCAAAGTATTAGGGAACTGTATGTT
>JAWNMW010000296.1:0-12863 GCA_035043565.1 Drosophila robusta | reverse complement strand
CGTTTTGTTTGCTTTCACAGAGGTGTGGTAATGTAATATATTGTTGAGCAATGAGAGTAATGCCCGGGCCGCATCATTAATAAACTCCTTAGGCACCAGTACTTCTTCTTTGCTGTGGTCTTGTGGGAATTAGATCTAACGTGCATGCTCCAGTTTGCCTGTACGTCATGCAAATTGCATGCGCTGCAATATACACTAGGCCTTGAGATGAAGTTGGAGGTGGGAGATCCGGTGGCGTTGGCGTTGGTGGATGGTAACGGAGGCGGCTGCGATAGCGTTGGCGGCAGCGGTGGTGAGGAGTCGTTTGGAGAAAGGTCCGGTGGCGGAGGCGGTGATGGCGTTGGCAGCGGCGGTGGTAAAGGCTCTCTTGGATGTGGGTCTGGTAGCGTTAAGTCCGTTAGCGGTGGCGGTGGGGTTTGCGATGGTGGTTGGGTTAGCGGCGGCGATGGCGGTAGGTCTGTTGGCGTTAAGTCCGTTAGCAGTGGCGGTGGGGTTAGCAGCGGCGATGGCGGTAGGTCCGTTGGCGTTAAGTCCGTTGGCGGTGGCGGTCGGGTTAGCGGCGGCGATGGCGGTAGATCCGTTGGAGTTAAGTCCGTTGCGGCGGCGGTGGGGTTAGCAGCGGCGGTAAATCCGAAAGCGTTAAGTCCATTAGCAGTGGCGGTGGGGTTAGCGATGGTGGTTCGGCTAGCGGCGGTGATGGCGGTAGGTCCGTTAGCGGTGGCAGTGGGGTTAGCAGCGCCGGTAAATCCGAAAGCGTTAAGTCCGTCAGCGGGGGCGGTGGGGCTAGCCGCGGAGGTGGCGGTAGGTCCTTTGGCACGATTAACAACGTTGTTAAAGTAGTTGCTAGTTGCGTTGCGTTGTTGTCATTGACGTAGTTTCCCGAAGCATCGTTCGGAATACATTGTTGTGGCTCAATAAATGTCACGTTGCGAATAAGGGGACACGCTCCAGTTAAAATGTATATTGCAATGTATATTGCAATATATTGCAATTTGTACCTCGCAATATTGTACCACGAGCATCTTATTTCAGGGGCTGTGTGAGGCAGCTGTCAAGTCGGCCAAACACCTTCTGCTGCATCAAATCGGAAGCGCATCCCAAGACCCGAACGGCGAGGAGGCACTGACTACAGGCCACCTGCTCATCGGTCAGCCACTTCGTAGGGAGACAACTTTCGTGCTCTCGCAGGTGGCAGCTCCTGTCCATGCTCAGACAGCGATTCTGGAAAGCCTAGTTCAAAGACTACATCTACAGCCTTCAACCTCGCGCAAGTGGAGAGCAGAGCACCCTGGCGTGGAGGTCGGTACACTCGTGGTCATCCACGCGGACAGCACCCACCACACAGTCACACTTGGAGAGGACGGTCCAATAAGGGTGGTTGACTGAAAACGGTCGTGGGCGTATGTGGGAAACTGGCCAAATTGCCCATTTCTTGAAGTTTGAATACTTCAACATGGCCGGAATGTTTACCCACATTAATTAAGTCTTTGAATAAATTAGCATATGAATAACATTGAAGTTTTAGTTTGTAAACTAAAATTAGATTAGGGTTAATACTAGATAAAAATGTCCCTACTGAATTGCACTGAAGTGTCACATCAAGCCTCTTTGCTTTCTTATACAGAGCGTGTAAACCGCTCACACGTGAGCAGTGTTTGCATTCGTTTGAGAACTTTGTTTTTGCAGTCCAACAAATCAAATAAATTGTCTTTATAATCTGAATAAGTTATTCTAGCATTTTTATTTTTTCGGAATTTTAGAATTTATTTTACTGGAAAGCTGCTTTCAATATCAACACCGCCTCCGTAATCGCTAAAATCTATATACCTGAAAGCTCAAATCAATAACGAATGTACAATTCCCACAATTTTTAGGCTATAGACTCCAAGCATGGTATGTAGATTGCTGGTGACCGCCCCAAAAGATTTCGGCTTTGATATCCAGGCCATGCCCACTAGATCGCCCCCAACCACCCCGCCAGCCATCCAAATCGGAAATGGCTATATCTCGCACAGTTTTTGAGCTAGAGTCACCAAATCTAAAGATAGTTTAGTGGTCGCCCTCTTCAAAAAAGGGTACCCGGCTGCGCTCACTTCCGCCGCCGCAATTCGCGAAAATTTAAAGCTATGTTCACCAAATTTGGCAGATACTGTTTGGGTGACCTCTTAAGATCGAGCCGAAAAATGTTGGCCACGCCCAGCTCCGCCCCAACAAAATATAAAAATTAAATATTTTTTAAAATATTAATAATAACTACTGCGTACTGTGGAAGATTATTACGCAGTCGGTTCGTCCGACTGCAACGTTCTTATTTGTTATTATTGTTTTTCTTTATTTCATAATTTTAGTATCGCCATAAGTATAGCACAAGTGTTCTCGAGACGTATATACAAGGAAATAAAGTGCCCTTTAGTTTTCTCTTTATGCTGGTAGTGCAATTTATTACTATTGTAACAGAGCGTGCGATATATTTACGAAAGGCGTTGGTGGTGAAAATTGTGTTTCATTTTGTAACGGTTATTGGAATACATATATGGATGTTCTTTTTGGTCCCATACGTAACGGCACACAGTTTTGGGGCTACTGCTCCAACTATCTTTTATCTTATTAAATGCCTTCATATGCTATTGTCAGCTTACCAGATGCGCTGTGGTTACCCAAGACGCATTTTGGGAAATGTGTTTACAAAAAGTTTTTCAATGGTTAATTATGTTGCGTTCAAAGTGTAAGCAACAACAAATGAATTATATGTTAAAATACATATCATAGTTTATTTAACTAAAACTTTTTAGCTATATGGAAATACCATTTCTCTATATTCTTCGCACAATGCTGGACTGGTTATGCATCGACACCACGCTGACTGTTATGGAGTGGATAAAAATGGAGGATATTTTTCAATCTGTATTTATTGTGCGTTGCTATAGGCAAATGGATACCGATTTCCCAGTTTTACGGGGAGAGCCCAAGGCATTTTATGCCAAATGTTTAATAGGTGGCACCATTATTTTAATATTGATAGCACTTATATGGAGTCCCTATTTCTCTTTGCACTGGTTGGAACAGTAGGAAAACCAAATGTACCTCGAAGGGCTGACATTGCTGTTAAAATTGGGCACTACGAACCAATTTACGTGTCTCAAAGTTACTCGGGTATACATCAGTTTTCCGAAGATGAATACAAAGAACTAATTAGGAGTTTTAATTTCGACATATTTGCTACTGATCATATTATGATTTATGATCCCGTGGATATTACAGCAGTTAAGTTTGATGCCAACTCTGTGACATTATGGAATATGTCACCACCTGACAAAAAACGTTTGTTAAATGATCTAAAGACAGGTAGATAAAATAATACAATAACTAAATTGTGTATTTATAAACTTTATTTCCAGGCAAAAAAATGGATATTCGTATTAGATTGTCATTTAATTGCGGCGTCATGACGGATACAATTCAATACGAGACAATATACACTCTTACAAAGAATAAGGAGTTAACTCGTGAAATGCTCATTGAAACGTTATCTGATGAAAATAACAACAATAAAGTCATTGTACCAGATATATTGCCAAAATTTATTACTGTTCAAAAAATGCAGGTGTATGTTAAATTGATCAAAGATTTTGATGGTTCGTATTGTGATGATTTATTATTTTATTTTATTTTGTCGTTAGCTAAAGACTTAAGACTAATTTGAATTTTGACTTTATTTGTTGATGTTTGCTTGAGTGTGAGTGTGAGTGTGAAAATTAATAAAGCTTAGAAGATTTTCAAAAATTTAGTTTCTAAAGGTAAGGCGTTAGTTTAGTATTTTTGAATCTGCGTTTGTATGTAGTATAAGTGCAAGATATTTATTATATTAATGTTTATTTTATTATCAAATCTGCAGTTCAATAATAACGATCTGACGACTTTTAATATTTATACTCGTTCACGAATTGAAAAGTGAGTACTGGTTTTGAGCAATGTTCCATGACCATCCGTGTGATCATATTAACGCAATATTTTTTAGCGCTATTGAAGATAGAAACGTGAATTTCGGAAAGCTGGCAAATCGATAACATGTCGATCCACCTAAAATCGCACATCGATAAAAAGTGAACATTTCCCATAATATTTACTTTAGAGTCACCAAATTTGGTATGTAGATTGGTGGTGACCTCCACAAGATTGCCCTCACCTTAAAAAATCAGAAATGGCAAAATGCCACAGTTCTTGAGCTAGAAGCACCATATTAGGAATATATTTTATTCGAAAGCTCCCGCAAACACCACAAAAATAACACCTCCCGCCTCCTTAATCGCTAAATCCGATATATTTGAAAGCTCAACGCTAGCAGTTGTATAATTTACACAATTTTAAAGCTAGAGGAATCTCCAAAAGATTGCGACCTTGATATCCCAGCCACTCCGACTATTACGCCCTTCAGCCACCCCGCCTTAAAAAATCGGAAATGGCTATATCTCCCACAGTTTTTGAGCTAGAGTCGTCAAAATTTGATGATAGAAATGTAACCACCTTTTAAATAAAGGGATACATTTTCCGCGCACGAATTCTATATTTTTCCAAAATAACAATAATAACTTCTGTGTACTGTGAACGAGTATACGCAGTCGGTTACGTCCGACTGCAACGTTCTTTATTGTTTTAACTTCGCTCTTTTCTTGACAACTTACGACGATCGACGATGAGCCCTTAACATGTGCCACCGTTCTGACGTCATAGCGGCCGTTTCGTTTGATTTTGTTGTACTTCATATGGGCCTAGATACTCGCTGGCCAACTTACTTCCTGGGACGAACTGCGTTGCCTTGAGCGCAACCATATCTCGACTCTGTAGCCGTACTCCGCTCCTCGTTTTCTGTCATAATTGCGCTTGTAAGCTTGTTGCACCTGTTGGATGTTATGTTTCACTTGGCTTCGCAGTCTCTGGTGCTCGTCGTTAACTTGCGTAACCAATTCCCCGTTGAGCACTTCCAACAGTCGACTCTTAGACGGCTCGCTGAATGAAAAAACGGCTTGATCACTCCATCTGGGACAATCTTCAGTTGGATTGGGCACTGCCTTGCAGTTTCTGTGGGCGGTTGGTAAGTGCTCGTTATCATCTGATCAACGTCTTTGCGATATTGCGGTGGCACTATAAAAGATGAGTGTTCAGTGACATTATAAACAAGATTCTTCTCATCTGTCGGCATCTTCAAAAACTTGCTTCAAAAACGTGAATCGTTGCTCATCGGCAACCAATCGAAACTTTTTGATGAAATCATGCCCCAGAAGTGCATCGTAATCGATCTGATTATTGGGGACGACTAAAAACTTCTGTACCGTCTGCAACTTTTTCGCCGTAACCTCTGTATTAAAGCACCCAATAGGCTTTGTTATTCTATGGCCAGGACCCCACAACGTAGATGTACTTTTAAGAAGTTCACATGATATGCTCCCCTGATCCAGAGTTAGAGTAATATTCTTTTTACTGCTGTGCTGATTGCTTTTCGGATATTTTTAAACGTTCACATAACTAACTCTTTTCTCAAAACTCTGAAGGATTTACTGCGATACATTGCACCCTTGTGTTCCTTTCCAGACTGTTAACGCCTTTTATATAACTGACTGCTGCTCTTTTTTCATACGTAACAAATATTCGTGCGTCTCATTGTTCTTCTTCTTTCTATCTCGCCACTGTTGATGAATAACAGTGCGCATTCTTATTGATTGCTTAAGTTCATCGAAATTTCACACCATTTCAGCTTCCAGTAACAGTTTAGCCGCGCCGGCCACATTTCCCCTAGCGTGTACATAGTTTTGTTTATCACTGAAATCATACGAGTCTGCATTGTTTTCGAATATTTCGAACTTCTTTTCTAAGTCACCGACTTTCCATCACATTCACATTTTTCCAAAATTATCGAAGCGATTTTCATTTGATTTTCTCGTTGCTTCTCAGAACCTATTTTAAGGCTCAGCAGTTGAAGCGGACGGACGGTCAGCTAGAAGGACAATGCACAAACCCAATATACTCTCTCCACTTCGTTAACGAGTATACAGTCGTCGGCATAAATATTTTGACAAAACTATGCGCTATGTTTTTTCTTTTTCTTGAAAGAATTGTAAAATGTAACGGTTTCATTATCTACTGAAAAGTTAAGTACATTTATGCAAAAAGGAAGATGCAAAGTATTTTTTTAATTCCTTTATGCGTTTTCTTGTTTTACGCATTTTTATCTTTCGCAAGCTGATAGCAGGTGGACAAAAGTATTTTGACATTTGCTCTATTCAGTCGGTGTTAAACTACTATCGATCTTAAAGCTAAGCTACGCATCTATTAATATTGTCTACTGATTCAAAGTGCTGATAAGAACAAATTTGCTTCATAGATTTGCTTAGCTATGGGTAAAACAAATGAATTAAGCGACTTTGTGAAACATGATATGGTGGCGAAGTATAACTCTGGTATTTCTGTACAAAATATCAGTAAATTATACAAAGTACCCCGCCAAACTGTGTATTATCAAATTATTAAATATAAAAAAACCACACCACACAAAACTTGGCTCGTTGTGGCAGACCGCGTAAGACAACAGGTCAGAACGATCGTTTGATTCTAAGGAAATTTAAGAATAATCCTTTAGAAAATCCTAAAACTGTTGCCAAGGAGCTTTCTAATTACTTCAACATTAACATAAGTGAAAGGACAATTCGCAGACGATTAAAGGAAGCTGATTACGGCACGTACATAGCCAGAGTTATTCCTCAAACAACCATGAGAAATAAAATCAAACGACTTGAATTTGCCAAAAAATATATAGACAAGCCCCCATCCTTTTGGCATAGTGTTTTGTGGACTGACGAAAGTTTTTTTAATTACCACTGCTCTAAAAAAAAGTTTTCGTAAGAATGCCAAGAACAGCACATAAAAAAAGAGTCCCCGTTTGTGAGAGAGTAAGCCATGGAGGTGGAACCGTAATGTTTCGGGGATGTGTTGCCTATAATGGGATAGGAAACTTTGTTCCCATCGATGGAACAATGAATAAAAATAAATATTTACATATTTTAAAGGATTACGCTTTCCCTTCTGGGGAAAATTTGATCGGAGAAAACTTTATATACCAGCAGGATAACGCGCCGTGCCACAAGGCGAATTTAATTACCGAATTTTTAAGTGAAGTTGGTGTTAATACGCTGGATTGGCCACCACAAAGCCCCGATTTAAATATTATAGAAAATATATGGGCTTATTTAAAGAAAAAACGATGTCCAAATCTATCAAGGACGCGTGAGGAAACAATATCAGAGGTAGAAACACTCTGGAAGGATATTTCATTGGACTATATCCGAACTTTGGTTGATTCCGTTCCCCGAAGACTGCAACAAGTTATAAGTGCTAAGGGAGCTTATATTTTTTATTAATAATAAGTAAAATTATCTAAAAACATGTGCATTCATAATTTTTTTTAATCTTAAACAATATGTAAAAATACTTATGCCACCATACATTTCTGAAAAATTATTTTTGTTTTTGTTATTAATATACTCATATAATATTTTTTTATATATTTTGAAAATAAATTAACTCATCGTTACACAATATTTATTTTAAATTTTTTTAGTGCTCATTTAAAAAGTTATTAACCGAAACGCATGGTAACTTCTTTGTCAAAATATTTATGCCGACGACTGTATAAATTGATTTGAGCGATTAACACGATTGTTTGCTAAACTAGAAAAGTAGAATGTGACATAGAACGTAATCTCCTAAGCTAACAAAATGACAACTTCATGCAAATTTGAGATTCAGCGCCGGTTAGACATACTAAATTCTTACATTGCGAAAGTAATGGATCTGCAGTATGAAATTGACCGCTTTGATCCAGAGAATTCCAATCGTGTTTTACTTGAGAAAACATGCGTTCAACCAAGATCTTTATATATGGCTGCTCTTAACGCTCATTAAGAGGCAGACAGTGCGCCCACAGTGTCACATCACTCCAATCTCCCAAAATTAAAATTACCTAAATATAGTGGGAAGCATGCTGAGTACAAACAGTTACTTATCTTCTTTGAAAGTTTAGTACATTCCGATTGTTCATTATCAAATATGGAGAATGCACTTTTATATTAAGTCATTTGTTATATATTGTGAGTAATATTAAAATAAATCGATCAAAAACAGACGCTGTTGCAAAAAAAAAAAAAAAGTGATCGACGCTTTCGGATGAGCATCGCATTTTTCGCTAGCATACGGCCACCAATGCGGCCGCTCCGTTGCTGGCCATCCGAGGTTTGCAAGAACTGGGAATACGCAAAAAGGATACCCATGTGCTTGGTTCCGAAGTCATTTATGTCGATGATATGCTTACATGACCCGATGATATGGACGCTCTGAATATCATATGTACTCAGAGTGTCCGAAATCCTCAGTTCAGCAAGTTTGCAATTGGCAAAACGGTTTTCAAACTATCTCAATATGATGGAAGAAATTGAGAATGACAAATTTCTCAGCTTCAATGATACCGACTCAGTACCATTTAGCGAAAGCAATATTTCCAAGGCTACCAACTGCTGCTAAGTAATTAGTTTTCTTCAATTGGAGTTGTTTAGCGAATCGAGACGTTATTTAGCGCAGCTGCAATCCTCTATCTAATAGCAGTGGCAATATCACCATAAGGCAGGAGCTGAAGAAGCTGGAGCAGCACTGCAAGTATGAGCAATCGAATGCGAAAAACCTAAAGGCAACAATGTATTGTGTTTGGAGCCATATGTGCGATAAGTTTCACAATTACATGCTCGAAAAGATGACCCATTTTAAGACAGTTGAGGCATAGAGACAACCTTTTTTATTCTTTAAGACGCGAGTCTGGAGACAAATTGTCAAAGCTGGGTTTGTGCCTTATACAATGTTCTGTGCTATTAGAAAATAGACAAACAGCGAGCTTTGGGTTAGTAACAATAGCAACAATAATTCAAAGAAATTTTGCTCGGTGAAATTAAAAAACAATAAAGCTTATTGCTTATTACATATATATGTTTATGCTAAATTACAAAAGTTAATTTTTGCAACTAGCTTAAAAACTATGAGATGTAGCCATATCCGATTTATTAAGGCGGGTAGCTGTGGAGCGTTCTAGTGGGCGTGGACATGTTACCATTTTGAGCTTTTAAATATATCGGTTTTAGCGATTACGGAGGCGGAAAGGGGCGTGGCCGAGAATTTTTGATGTTTGGGGGAACTTTCGAGTAATATATATTCCAAATATGGAGTCTAGCTCAAAAACTGTGGGAGATATAGCCATTTCCGATTTTTCAAGGCGGGGGCGCTAGAGGACGTTGTGGGCGTGGCTGGGAAATCAGGATCCCAAGATTTGGAGGACGTCACCAGGAATCTACATACAAAAGTTGGCGACTCGAACTTTAATATTGTGGGAAATATTGAGCTTTATTAATTTTATTCTTTTTTATTTTTTATTAATTGCGATTTGAGGTGTATCGATATGTTATCGATTTGCTAGCCTCCCAGTGGGCATGGCACAAAAATCTTAACACTTTGTCTGAAGCAGATAACTACAAGTATATATCCAAAATTTCAAGTCTCTATCTTCAATAGCGCCGACAAATATTGCGTATCCGGACAGACGGACGGACAGCACGACGTAAAATAAACATCAAAATATAAAATAAAAAATACATAATAATAAATAGATAAGAAAAATTAATCACAAAACAAAGAAAAATTATTAAGTGTGTCAAAGTTAAGCAGAAATTTTAATAAATAAAAAGGCATAACCAAAAATCACCTTAAACGACAATATTTTGGCTAGAAAAAAACTTAAGGACATCACGCCATTTACGTGAGGTCCGGCTTCACTGTACACCTTCATCACATGAGTTGATTTTATTTTATCCTTCTACCAGACGATTGATACACGACAGCAACGCGTTATTCTCGGAGCAGTAGAACGGACATGGATAATTGAATCTACCAAACAGCGGGGAAAATTTTTTGTACAATCTTCATAGCCCGTGAGCTGATTTTTTTCTTGGAATAGGTGGGCTAACATTTTTGCCATCAGTGTATCGGAGCTTGGAACTCATCGTCGTTTTAGCATAGTCAGACAGTGTCCCATAATCTAACAGCCAAAGTTATCAACACTTTGATCAAAACATTATAAAAGTGTGTGCCTAGTGATGTCGGAGTGTCCAGAAACAAAGAAAAAAAAGAAACAGAAAGCACCCAAAGCTGACTTATATATAAATATATATATGTATGTATATTTCCGCTAAATCATTTGGTATTTAAATATGCAATTAAAAAAAAAAAACAAGAAAACTAAAATAAAGCAATTCAACTTTTTTTCTTTCCAAACTATCTAATTTGTCTATACTAGCTAATAAATTTAAATATCTAATGTTTTCTGCTGCAGCCGCTGTTGTTGCGAACATCCATACTTGCGTTAGTGTTAAAGCTCTATTGCAAGCTTTGATCACACAATCAGCTGCGCTTGTGCAATAGATTGTCCACAACCTGAGTTTTGGATACTCAAAGGCTTTAGCTTTAAAGTTGGAACTAAAAGTATATGCACACTTTCTTTTTTTATTTAATTTATCCATATTCGTATTTCGAATATTAAGCAATACACACAATTACATTATAAACAAAAAATATATTAATTCTAAAAATTATTAATCAACGATACATGCGAATTCTAAAACAAAACAAAAAACAAAAAAATAAAATAAAATGTTTAAGGGTATAGTGGCTGTATAAATCCATGACCACCGCGCGAACGAAAATTATTTAAAAATATGGACACTGTCTTACCATAACTTGTACTCACTATAAATTACATTTTTTGTATCCCTCAATTTTTGTATCCCGTACGTTTGACGGGTACAATTATTAATAGTCTACGTTTTTCTGTTAGTATAAGTTCAAGGGATAACCCCGGTAACCGATAATTAATATTTACTCCTCAAGAAAAGAAAAGTTGGCAAGAAAAATAAATGTTTTGATTACAATCCGAAGAAAATAAATAAAGAATTATATAAAAATTTAACGATTATGGATTAACTCGTTATTACTATGGGGGCCGCACAGTGAAATAATGTAATAGAAATGTGTTCTTGGGAATCTCGACTAAATGTAATACGAGCTTCTTGGTTGGGTGGGTAAAGACCACGCGGGTCGATCATCAACTCAGATCCTGCGAAATGTAGGCAGCAAGGTAGGAATGTAGATATAGGAAGCAACACCAATGTATTTGCGCGAATTTTAAATATTTTTAAACGAGGCCGTGGTGTCAAACTGTTAGGAATATCGCTACCGAGAAAACGGAATGTAATGGCCAAGGTATACACTACATATATCGACTTTCTAATGACAATTTTAATAGACCAAAATTAAAATCTAGCCTACTTTTTATATCGAAAAGCTGTCAAGTAATCAATTTTCTTTCTTAAATTTTCTTTCTTTTTAATAAATTGACTGTGTTTGCCCCTTTAATCTGAATTTTTTTATTAAAATGCCTGTAGAACATAGTCCGCAGCTAACACCAGCATCAAATGATGCCGCTGTTAACAACTGCACTATTTGTTGTCAGAGCATGACAGACACTCAATCGTGTTACATTACAGATTGTAAGCACATATCCAAAAAAAATTGTCTTGAGGGTTGGTTACAAACTCGCAATACGGCGCTCATTGAAGAGACTTTAGATGGAGATCTAAATGCATTATGCAAGCACATGCATGTCCTGTTGGCATGAATAGCACAAAACTGGTATTGGCGATACCATTAAAAGGTAGATTGTATTATCTGGTCAGATTTTTGCCTCTCCTTATGCCAACAATATAGTGATTATAGGTCCGAGTTTGCAAGCAAGGAACAAATTCGGTCCCGTAAACAAAAACATGGGGAAACATTCGCTAATTTCTACGAAACCATAGTTTCTCTAATCGATAAATTGATAGGAATATGCTTGCACGCAAAATTCATAACATCAATGTTTGAAAGTGGTTTATTGGGTAGCTCGGCTAGTAGTTTTTTTGAGCAGTTGATATACCATATCCCTTTTGATATGGTTTGAGATACAGGCCATTGCCTAAAGCAATTGCTTCTATTTTTCTGTTATGTCGCTTATTCTCTTCGAGTTGTTTCCTTGCGTTTTTAGCACTGTTAATGGTTTTAACAATTGCTGAGCCACCGGATGCAAGTCCTCCTAACGCTCCAAGTGCTGTTAAAATTGGTACAAGCGGCAAGAAACCACCCACTTTCGGGACACTTATTATCCGTGGAATTATTCTTTTTCTTTCTTCTTTTCTTCTTCTTTCATCTTTTTCTGATCCCCAATAGACTTGTTTATAACTTTTTTAGCTATTTGGATTGCCGAGTGAATATAATATGGTTTTTTCTTTTTTAACACATTCGAATCGGTTCAACTGCATGCATAACTTTCATCTTTTTTCCACCGTTTGCTAGCTGTCTATCAGATCCTTTGAAGCAACCAGAATTACTCAGCATGTAGCTCTCGCACTTATTTATCGAAATGTAGTTTTTTATGGTTGTTGTTGTACCAACAAATCGGGTGCGGTCGATTTCAATTCCATTCAATTCATAACGAATTTCATCAAACAAATAACCCATGCAATTGTTTTTTAATTTACCCTCGTTAGTAGACGTGTTGTTAGCCAAGCATATCGAGCCCTCAGTATTAATAAAACTCTGGCTCGGTAATACATAAAGGTCCTAATTTAAGATTGTAATTCGAACTTCATCGTTGCTCTTAAATAACTGAAGATACGGCAAGTAACTATGATATTCTTGTTTTATTATACTCTCATCGGAATAGGGCAAGGTTTAGACAA